>JAHZMZ010003280.1:0-10350 GCA_027743805.1 Lepidocyrtoides sp. E14 | reverse complement strand
ATGATTGATCACTATTAGGTTTATGATAGCTGTCCAAGTTACCGGTCACAGGAATGAGTCCACATACAGCAATGAGTGTTCCAACAATAGTAATGACAATTGCAAACTTTGCTTTTAGGCCCATCTTCTTCTAAATTGTTGAGGACAATGCTTGTTTTCCCCTCTATTTCCTAATACAGACAGCAATTGATTTGATGTTGATTTTCGTTATGCAATTCTCAATATTTCAATGCAATGACAAAATTTTTCAGACCTTGTGCCGCATGCTTAAAAGTAGAATAATAGCCTTGATGTAGCATCCAAACTATTTATTAGCTTAGATGTTAGCCTTGATTTCTCTATTAATTAAAATTGATTTAAAGTGTATCTTTGTTTTTTAGCACTTAAATGAGATGAAAGAAAAATGAATCACACAATTTTTTGCTTTGTTTTAAGTTCAGACCCATAAAAGTTTATTTGTAGCAGTAAAATTAATTGACACCTAAACTACTAACTAACCTAAACGCTTAATTAACAATGTTTCAAAATAATTATTATTCAACAACAACATCAACAAGCTTATAATTACAGATTCCGATAAACAGTGGAGTGCACTCCACTCGAGTGGAGTAGCAGTAGAGTAAAAATATAATATGGCTTTGGTATTAACTATAAACGTCCTTGACAGTGGTTGTATTTTGTTTGGTAATTAAAATGATATGTGACTATTCACACTTTGCGACAGCTTATTTGAAAGACTATTCGATATTATATAAATACACATGTAACAATGATATAATATAGCATCCACTCTTTGTATACACTTTGCGATTAATTGTATAATGAGAAAAATAATTAAGCGATTTTTTTGAGTTAAAATATATGGTAAAATTTTAAAGCGCGTTAATTACTTTTGATACTTCTAGCACAAAGTGTGGCTCTGCAATAAAGGAACGGTGGTTGCCTCCAACTCCAACAATTTTTACAGGATTTGAGCACACCTACAAATAGAACAAAAGTACGATGGTTAGTTTCAATTCAATTTTACTGGTACTCAACAGCACATATATATCTTTGCATTGCAACTCTAAAATGACAGGACGATAAGAAAGGTACTTACTTCAGATAGACCGTAATCTTCTCCGAGGGCACCAGCACCAGCATTCTTAAGAGCCTTGACAAGAGTAGCCTTTCCTTGGTATTTTGCTGAGGGTACGTACTTGTCTGCGATAAGAAGTTTGCCGTAAAAAGACATGGCAGCATCTTCAACAGTCCTGAGACTCAGTTGTGGCATAGCCTTGTTCACTAGCTCAGCAGTGCGCATAACTCTGTCCTCCAACGTTGGTAACTTGACAAGCTCTTCACGAACCTGCATTGTGAAATAAAAGAATGTATTTAGCCAAATGAAAACTTGCAGACTTAGAAACTTGCAAGTATCATGTTTGAATCAGTGAATCATTCATACCTTGAGGTATTCGAAAGACAGGAACTGAAGAAGGAATGTACACAGACCATCAGCTTCATTGTCGGCATCTGTAGTTTCAATGTTTTGTCTGTGCCTTTTGTATTCATCGGTTTGAGAGCTGACATACTTGTGAGATCCGTCAAGGAAGAGAAGGTTCTTCACCTGGGTTTTATCTTCCTTTTCAAGCTGCAAAGCGATTTCAAGAGCAATCGTGCTTCCGAAAGAGTATCCAGCAATGTTGTATGGTCCTTTAGGTTGTACTTTACGGATTTGCTGTTAGAAAAAATACATTTATATTAGGCTTTAAGTTTATGAAAATTTGTATGTCTGTAAACGCAATTAGTGTGATTTAAGCCAATACCTTAATGTAAAACTTTGCAAGGCTAGCAACTGACTGCAAATCTGCCTCAGCCACACACTGGAGACCATAGACTGTGTAGTCAATCTGTTTAGCAAGCACTTCCAAAGACTTGGTAACACCTTCAATGGGGTGAACAACAAAAATTGCTTCCTTCTTCTTTCCGTCATTTAGCTTGACAAGGGCTTCACTGGGCATGAGTTCATTCATAAACATTTTGATTTGTTTCGAGCTATCGAGCATCTCTAAAATCTCAGTACTGTCATCAGAGCTCTTCTTGCTGCTTTTACGGGATGAAGAACTTTCTCCGTCAGTTTCTCCCTCATCAATTTCCTTCAGTCTGCCAAGGGTGAGTTGACGAATTTCTTGCATGGAGAAGACAATGTCATGATCGCGTTCCAATGTCTGCTTCACCTCAACCCCCATCAACGAGTCCATTCCCAACTCTGCGAGATTGGCATTGACATTGACGTTAGAAACGTCCTTCATTCCGAGAATGCGTCCTACGGCTTCAATCAAGCTTGTCTTTTTGCCACTGCCATCTTTTCTTCCGCCCTTGTCAGCCAAAACCATAGAGGCAACAGTAGGTTTGGATTGCTGAAGGAACACGTCCATTGCGTTGAGGCAAGATGGCATTCTTTGTGGAAGGGTACCTTTGGTAGAGATAGAGAGAGAGCGTAACGTAAGTAAATGCGTATAGAAAGAGCTTACAATAGGTTACTTTTACTTTAAATCTGATACAATTAAAATATTTCTTTGTGACTACCTCCGACAACGGTGTCATTACCGCCCATATGGTCTTGAACGACACCAACATCACCAATGGCTCCCCATTGAATAGCAAGTGCAGGAAGTCCATCCTTTTGTCTTTGTTCGCAAATACGTTCCATGGTAGAGTTAGCCAGACCGTAGTTGGACTGACCGGCATTACCTCGACCACAAGATACACTAGAGAAGCAGACAAATTGGTCCAGTTCAGGGCACAGTTGACGAGTGGCCTTGTCCAAGTTGGTGGTTCCCTCAATCTTGGAAGTACAGACAGCCTTGTAGTTTTCAATAGTTTGGTTTTCCATGAAACCATCACGGAGGACCATGGCTAAGTTGTAGATTCCTCCAACGGGGCCAATGGCAGCACAAGATTTTAAAAGGGCATTCGCACCGGCAAGAGTTGTAACATCAGACTTTGGAGTTTCAACGGTAACTCCTTGTTCTCTCCAGCGGCGGATGCACAGGTCCAAGCTAGGCTCGGATGACTCATCCTTGAGTGGGAAATGGCGGTAAGAGCCCAAAACATTGCTGTCGTCTACAATATTTTGAATCATGTCATTCTCAACAATTTTTGCTACTAGGGGATGTGAGCTAGGCTTGGTGATGTCTAAAACGGCAGCTGCTTTCTTTCCGGGAACAAATAGGGCGCGGAGTTTGTGACCACCGGGTTCTTGCTTGAGACAGTTGATGAGACCCAAGATACCACTCTCTGGAACTCCCTTTGATACCAAATATACAGTGGGTGTGTCAGGATCGGATGAAGCTTCATTCATAACCTCTTTGACCTTTTCAACCCATTCGAATTTAGATTGCTCAATAGGAACGGCTACTGTAGCAGTGGTTGTTTCTGCTTTCTGTTGACAGAATAAATAAAATAAAAAGTTAATCGTTGCTTCTTTACCAAAATGGCATGATATGAAGGGAATATATAAAAATTAGACAAAATTCTTACCTTTCTTAGCAAATACAGCTCCTTATCCTCGCCAATTTTGTGTGCGACAAGGTTAAATCCAGCTTGTACCTTCACGGCTGGTGAGCCAGTGGGAACTTGTACGAGAACAAAGGCACGTTCCTTAACAGAAGCTTCCACTTGAGCAATCAGCTTTTCATCATCCACGACAATCAAATGTTGACCTTGGTCAGGCACAAGTTTCTCAACAGCATCCTTTCCAGTTATTTTCACTCCAGCCTTTTTAATTTCCTCCATCTTTCCAGCTTCTCCTTTGAGAGTGAGAACTGTGACATCATCTTGGTACATGGGTTGGGACATGGCCGCATCGTGAACGGTAAGAGCCACTGAATCCTCAGCCTTCTTCACAACTTCAACAACCTTCAGCTTGAGCGTGGGTGTGTTTTCAATGACCAAGTCAACACAAGCTCGAAGAACCTTTGCTGTTGGGGCGACCTCGGAAGTCTTGGTGTCAAAGTATGGAGTGAAAGTGTAATCTTCAAGTTTGGGTGAAGATTGGGTACCTTGCCTCCTGGGTGCCAAGCTAGCTTTAAGTCCTCTCAACTCCACTCCAGCGCATTTGACAACCTTGAGATTTTTGTGGTTGTATACGGGTACACCGGTTTCAAGTTGTTCAGGGTGCTTTGCAACAGCTTCAGCGAGTTGTTCGGGGTCAATCACTGCGCGCTGGAGACGAGTAGGCAAGTAAAGTCCTCGGGTTGGTTGGCCAAGAATAGAGAATTGAAGCATAGTGTCCAAAAAGCTGACCCAGTTTTCTTCCCAGTTCAACTTGCCCCAATCAGCCTTGTTGTCGCAGCTCTTGATGCCTCGGAACTTGCCGTAATAGTCGTATCCTCTCAGCCTAAGTTCCTTGTAGCAGTCGGATGTGTTCAATGGAATGTGACTGGGCTTGTTTGGAATGTCAAGAGGTTTCAATGGGAGGATTTCCTGGTTAACATCTTCTGGGGTGCGAATGTAACCGGCAACAGCAACGGAACCGCCTTCGTGAACTTCAAATTCTCCACTTCCCTCCAAAATATTTATGAGAAACTTGACAGAGCCTTCCTTTTGAAGGATGGTAGCACGTTGGAAGCGAACGTTTTCGAATACAACTGGAAGCTTATCGAAAGTAGTGCCACGGAGCTTGGCAAATGTCTTCCAAACGAGGAACATGTAGCCGGTAGCAGGGAAAAGAATTCTGCCGTCAATGGTGTGCCCAGCAAGATACTCATCATTCTCGTTGGTTAGGTTAACTTCAATAACAGTTTCACCAGACCTGGCTGCACCTTGTCCGAATTTTGCTACATCCCAAGAGATGCTGTGATCCCATTTTACCCAAGAACTCAACATTTTGGTTCCAAGGGACACTGGAAAGTCGATTTTTTGGTAAAGATTGGCAATGCGAGGATTTATTCCGGCCATGTAACTTTTACCTAGGGCTGATAGGAAGAAAACGGAATTGTCGGGAGAGTTGCGGTTCATCAGTCCAACATTAATACATTTTGAGTTCAAGGATCTCTTGAGAATGGCTTGAAGGAGTGCATGGGGAGCAATTTCAATGACAAGTGCATTATCTGGCACGTGAGCAAGAGCCTCTTGGAACAGTACAGGAGAAAGCAAGTTGTTGACGTGATACTCAACTGATGACATTTGAGCAAGTGGACTATCCCAACTGCTTTCAGGGATGGAGGAACTGATCCAGCGATTAGTTCTTGGCTTGGCGCTAGTTATGATCTTTTCTAAAAAGGATTTGAGTTTTGGTCCTGCTTCGGCAATGTACTTGCTGTGGAATGCTTGACCGGATGACTTTACCTCTTTGGCGAATATACTTTCCTCCTTCAATTGCTCAACAAACTTCTTGATGGATTCAACAGGGCCGGAAATGCTGACGCTGTCCTTGGCATTGTGACATGCAGGGAATATATCAGCTGGGCAGCGTTGCTTGCATTCCTCCCAGGAAAGTCCAACGGCAGCCATAGCTCCAGGCGGGAGCTTGGATTCAAGAATCGCACGACCTCGGGCATAAGCTGCCAAAACGGTTTGCTCTGCGGTGAAGCATCCATCGGCATAGGCGCAGCCCAATTCACCGACAGAGTGACCAACAATACCGTCGGGAATGATTCCCACTTGGTTAAGAAGGTCAACCAATGCAACCTGCGTAAAATATTGAGTCATGAAATTATGACATCAAAATTTTTAAACACAAAAAAACAACTCCTCTGCCATTTTTACTGCATTTACCTGAACAGCTGCAATGGAGACAAAGGACTTCAAAACGTTGTCAAAGGTCTCATCAGTTCCGTTAACAATGGTGTCAATTAGATCAATTCCATGTGGAGCCAAAATTTCGGCAGACTTTCTGATCGACTTGTCGAATACTTCAAACTTCATCATATCACGTCCCATTCCACTCCACTGACTTCCCATTCCAGAGAAAACAAACCAAATGGGAGCCTTATCTCCTGCAGGAATCTGTTCCACATCCAATTCCAACTTATCACCATTCTGAACAGAGTATCCTCGGTAGTGATGTCCTGCAATGGGAAGAATCGGTGTTAGAGGTTATTTAAATTTATTTTAACTGTGAAGCTTTAGATCTAGCCTTAATTTATGCCTTGCCTGGAATGTCTTCCTTGCATATTTCGTTCAGCATGCCGTTAAGCTCTGGATCATGTGGTTGTTCAGCGATAGCCTTAAGTGCAAACTCAACAGCTTCCTTAGTCCTTCCAGAGAATGGGACAAGGATTGGGGTCTTGGGCACTTCAATAGCCTGTACTTTCTTCTTGGGGTTCGGCTTGAGAATGACGTGAACGTTGGCTCCTCCAAAACCAAAGGAGTTGACTCCAACCAAACCACCTTCCCATGGCATGTTCTCAGAGACAACCTTGAATCTTCCATCACTCAAGGCTGGAATGTCTGCATTTGGTTGCTTGAACCATAAGTTGGCAGGTATGACTCCCTCTTGCATGGCATGCATCATTTTTGCTATGCTGCACAAACCGGAACCAGGTTCCGAATGGCCCATGTTACTCTTTACTGATCCAATCAGAAGTGGCTTTTGCGGATCACGTCCTTTGCAGAAAACATCAGCAATGGCATTCAGCTCTTGAGGATCACCAACCTTGGTTCCTGTTCCGTGGGCCTCAACATAGGACACCTCAGCAGGATTCACACCAGCCTCAGAGTACACAGCTTCTAAGAGTTTCTTTTGGATTTGTCCGGCAGGAAAGGTGATACCCTGTTCTTTGTAGCCGTCAGTGTTAGTCTTGGCGTGGACAATGGTGGCATATTGACGGTGAGCGACGGAAGCCTTTTGAATTAAAATGGCAACCGCGGCTTCACTTCGCACATAACCGTTTCCTGAAGCAAAATAGCATAATTTTGAAAATAAAATTTACATTTTGTTCTAGCTACCCAATGTTTTGAAGCTTTTCACATGAAAATGCTTATATAGCGGTGATATACCTGAAATATCGAATGCTTTGCATTTGCCGTCAGGTGCCAACATGCCCAATCGGTGAAACTGAAGAGATGATTGAGGTTTCAACAAAAGATTTACGCCCCCAACAAGGGCAGCATCACAGTGTCCAGAGCGAATTGCTGATACAGCCTGTTCCAGTGCAAGCAAACTAGACGAGCAAGCTGTGTCCATTGCAAAACTAGGTCCTTTAAAGTCAAAAGTATAAGACACGCGATTTGCAAACATGGCACGACAACATCCAGTCAAACCATATCCATTGATTGAGTCTGGGTCCTCAGACCAAGCTTCATCGGATTCACTTGCAGAAGCTCCAATGAACACACCAGTCTTGGATCCACGAATGGTGGTTGGGTTAAGTCCTGTAATTACAATAAATCCAAAACTATGCATTAAAGACCATTTTGTTTGACATTGTGTGGTACAGCAATAAACAATAAAATTTGTCTTCATACCGGCATCAACAATGGCTTCATAAGTCAGTTCCAACAAAATTCTCAACTGTGGGTCCATGTAGTTTGCTTGCTTAGCATGTACACCAAAGAATGTGGCATCAAATTTGTCAAGTTCTTTCAACTTTCCACATCGTGTAGGCAGCCCAAATAAACCAGGGGTCCAACGTCTTCCATCGTCGGTAATCATATCCACTCCGTTAAACAAGTTTTGTCCAAATTCTTCCATATTCTCAGACTCTGGCAAGCGGCAAGATATTCCAGAGATAACGATATCCTCCATGTCGAAACCTCGGTGCACGCCAGTAATGGATGGATTGATAGCGCTATTTTCGGTTGGGCGCGGAAGGGCGCTTTGTGGAGGAGGAATGTCAACAGCGGTCAATTTGGCAGGCATTTCTGTATTGAGAAAGGTAAAAAATTTAAACGGGTGTGTTACTTATATTACATATTCCAAATTTGTCTGTTTTCAGCAAAAACTCAACCGATTTTTTTGCATGCAATACCATCTTCAAGGTAAATGTTTCTGAGTCCATTCTTCCTTTCCCTATGTGCATCAATAAATGACCTCCTCATTTTTACTCTGTTATGTTTACACCCCTTTTTTGTTAATAATGTTTCAAAAGCAAATTTTGTCTTCAAGTTCACTTTCCACAATTGAAGAGTATTTGTCAACTGTCAACTTTACGACAATGCTAAAATGATACCAACCGGCACCAGCTACTGTGTTGCTGGTCTCAAAAAAGTGAACCACTTGCAAAAAAAAGTCATAAATAGAAGAAGAACAAGCTTTATTTCAGGCAACAGCTAGTCTGTCTGGCGATGTTGAGTGAGACACTGACGAGTGACGATGAACAAGAGTGAATTTGACATGGCGCAAGTTCCATAAATTTTTATCATCTATTATTCCTCTCAAAGTAAGTTCCTCTTTTAATGGAATGTAGGCATATAGTCTTTTTGTGCTTATGGCGAATACCGNAGTCTTTTTGTGCTTATGGCGAATACCGGCAGAACATGTTAGTTGAACTAAAGTCTCAATCTTGAGAATTTTTCTAGTCATTTTAATGCAATGGTACTGTAAACGACTACTTGTCCTCTCATCAATGTGCTAGAACACATCTACAAAGTATTTTTAATGTTTCAGCAGTTTTTTCGACTGTATTTCCATTTACCAAAACAGTTGCAAGTGATATAATCAAAAATGATTGACGGAAGCACAAAAAAATATGCGTTTCCTTAATGAATATTCTTTTTGGTTATTTCAAGTTGTAAAAGCAAACAATATGAAACAAAAAGGAGTAAAATATGTATGTGAACCGAAAAATAAAACTTGTAAAAGTTAAATTATGACCGAACGGAAGGAACTTTGCAAAATGTAGTTATCGTATTATTTTTATCTGCATGTTATTACACAGCTGCAGCTGCTGGATTTATCTTTACTGGACATAATTACAACATATCCACAGATAAGCAATTACGCGTAAGACAGATAAGGTATTATTAACTGGAAAATTACGAGTTTTATGTTTTTTTGACTGGAAAGTCTACTCTAGTGGCTATCTTGATGATGCATAATAATATTGTTGATCCCTCTATATTTTTTAAATGTTTATCCAATCCGATGGGGAATAAAACCTTGACTCTCGCTTTATATTATTGCCCATACATCATAAATAACCTCAAATTCAATGTCAAGGATGTCTTGATGTGTTCACTATGCAAAAAATAGCAGCGTTTGCAGAACATCATGATTTACTTTTATGCAATGCTGACCTTGACGGAACGGTGCAAGTAAATGAAACTTTAAGTAAAATCTTTTCAAATTGCTCTCTTTCCAGTCAATATGCTTTATCGGCCCACAAAAGTATAAATTTGGTAATTGCCAATTGCATTACTTGGATGATGTGTTGTGACACAACTATTCTCCGCTCTTTGATGGTTTATGGTGGTAATGGATTAAAAAAGAGTTACATTCGGAAGAGCAAAATTTGCATTACAAGTTGATCCAAAAATAAATATAAGATTTTTATGCTCATGTAATCGGCTTAAATGAATTGCTGATTGCAGACATTTTGTGGTAAAGTGAGCAGTATTAAATGGTTACCTAACTCCATCAATGTTTTTTTTTTTTGCAATTTTAGACGGCATAGCTTCTCACAAAGTTAGTACTAAACGATAAAAAGCCCACCCCTGAAATTTTTACAATAATGTTAAGAGGAACATAACATAATTAAGTATGAAATTGTTTCTTTTTGAAAATTAAATTTCCAGCATGGGAACTTTTAGCAACTAATGACTAAAGTAATCAACTGAATTACAATCGTAAAAGCTATTTTTCTCATTGGGATTATTTTGGCAAAAAAATCTACTTTTACAGTGCATTGTAAAATCTAGCTAACCACAATAACCACGTTATAATGCCCATGTTTGCAGCATTAATGTATGTATGTTCAAACATTTTCGCCATATAATTATAATACATGTGAATAATATAAGATATAACATACATATTGGCATGTCACAACCAAATAGAACCGTCGTCACCAGTTTTAGATGCAAAGTTTCATGATATCACATCATATTCATCGTTACATGCATTTCAATAAAAAAATCCAAAACTTCATTCTCAGTAACTTTACTTTTGGTCTTGTGGTCTGTTCTGGTCATAACTCGCAACAAAGTAACAACGTTGCGTTTTTAGTAGTTTGCTTGCACGCAGCGAACTCCTGACTGCAACTGACTCAACTACTACCGGTCTCCCAATAAACCTAATCCTACCCCAAAAAATATAGAATAAAAAAAAGGTGGCCTGACTGACTGACTAGTGAGTGACTACATAGCCTAAAGCCACACCACAACTACCAATACACGGTTTATTGCCTACATGAAACTCATTTCGCT
>JAHZMZ010003279.1:0-12895 GCA_027743805.1 Lepidocyrtoides sp. E14 | reverse complement strand
ATAGTTCCATTTTATAGTATAGTTCATTTGATCACAACAAAGTTTTAATTTTATTTGTCTTGGCAACCATCACATGAAAATTTAGAGTGCACGTACACACAAAAAAGAAATAAACTTTATCATTTTGCCCATTTATTGCCTTGCTTGTTGTAATCTTTTGGACAGACATAAAAAAAACTTCAGAATCTGAGATAAATGTACAACAGTACATAGTTAATCTCATCTATCATCATCAGTTATAGGTGGCTATGTTTGAAAATGCAATCAAAACATTTTACCCTAGCATGTTGAACGTTAAGCAGAGAAGAAATAAGAGCAACTGAATTTTTCGATAAAATTTAGCGATTTTATTTACATGGAGAGTGGGAACGGTTCCAGGGGCACCATCTTTATTTTTTTTCAGACAGAATGAACCAGATAGTCCGGATTCTCCTTTTAATCTACTCCAGCAATCAGTTTCAGAGAGTGAAGGGTAAAATGATAGACAAAAGCAACACAAGTAAAAAACCAAGAGGAAAAGTAAAATAAAATGACAAGAATATTCTAGCGAAATTGACAAAATGAGAAAAAGGATGGAACTGACTGAGACCTGAATACCAGTACTGTACCTATTCTACTTGGCAACACGTGTAAGTAGGTGCATTCATTAATTCATAAATTCTAAAGCTAACACCGCACCTGAATAATTAACTTTTTTCTGACAGACTCTGTATGACTTAAAGCTTTACACGTTTCATGGAATAGTAATTAAGCTAGATCAGATACTACATAGGTCGGTGGTGTAGTAATGTTGTTATAATTTGCTTCTTATTGCAGGTATGCAGCTACTACTACAACTACTGTATAATTAAATCATGGAGTAACTGGCAATAAATATGATTATCTCCAGACAAGATCCGACTCGGACTGTTTGTACCTGCTAATTACTCTGCCAAGCGTGTAGTTGCATGAATGCGGACGACCTCCTCAAAGCAACTTTTTTTTCTTTGAAAAAAATTATCAAATTCTTGTGCTTTTATTAAACACTCATAAAAATGTTGTTGTGGTAAAGAGCTTGCATGTAGGTAGGTATGTATAGCTTCATGGCATGATGAAGAG
The DNA here is from genome assembly GCA_027743805.1 of Lepidocyrtoides sp. E14. Classification (NCBI taxonomy): domain Eukaryota; kingdom Metazoa; phylum Arthropoda; class Collembola; order Entomobryomorpha; family Entomobryidae; genus Lepidocyrtoides; species Lepidocyrtoides sp. E14. The sequence continues at coordinate 11,797 of JAHZMZ010003279.1, read as the reverse complement.
TGAAATTATATAAACGCCACGCTCCATAAATCTCATGACGCTGATGATGGAAAAGCAATGAAACAAAGACTTTTACATGCTCATGTAACTGACGGGAGACATGACACATGTATTTGTAAGAATTCTTTTTTAAAGAGATATCTTCATGTAGATTTATTTTAACATTTTTTGAAAAAAATATAAAGAATTTTTTTTGCTTGTAATTACAATTACATACTCATTTTGTTCCCTAGCAGTAGCATGCCTTGAAAACAACTTTACAACAACAACTGTTACAAAGTAGGACTACATCCACTTAATTATTTAAACATTTCGAATTTTTTTATATGGTAAAATAATTGCGTGTATACTGGACATACATAATGCACGCATTTTGTTTTTTATCACTATTTTAAAATAAATAGTACAGTATGCCGCCTTTTAATTAAGCAGCATAAAATAAGGCTTTATAGTTAATTATCTAATGTAAAACTAGAACACATTTGACCATTGATCTTCTTATTTGTTTTTTGAAGTCTGGTATTACCCCAAAAAAATCAACTTTGTAAAAATTATCCAAATCCAAATTCCTTACTCAATTAATTGTAACCAGAAAGTGTAGCCATGTTTCACCATAAATGAACTGTGAACAATGTAGGTGTAATGATGGCATGCTTATCTTATGATATGTTCTTCTTTACAACTTTTCAAGTCTCTCACGTTTACATATTATTGCTATTATATATTATTGTCAGTGATATCTTTATTTTTGGGGGTCATCATCTACAGCTGGATTGGCCTCTGGGGATTCTTGTTCGCTTAGGGCTTCAACGCTTTCTTTGCAGTTATTTGTACATTCCACTCGTTGGGTTGAGGTGATTGGTGACAAACCGGGTCCTTCTTCACTGTAAGTTTTTAAAAAAATAGTTAAAACGTCGTTCACAATAACTTTCCAGAGAATGTTGTCCTGCAAATTAACAGATTTTGAAGCCAACAATGTATTTAATACTTTATCTGAAATACTCACGTGATTGCTTACAGGTTTGATTGGTGTGAATCCGCAAAAGCTTTTAGTTTGTTCATATTTCTTCTTTTCAGCATCCTTTGCCTCTGGAAATCTAGTGTTCCATCTTTCAGCCCTGTCAGGATAAGCCTCTTCCCACTGTTGCACATGAAGTAAAAACTTGGCATACTCCCTTTCATTCTCATCATCCACCTCTTTGCATCTTGGGTGTCTTTTACCAGTTTCCACTTTCTCATGGAATAAAAGATTGCAGTCCAATACCCAAGGCTCGTAAGGACGGAGAGGATTTACTGTGCCCAAAATTTGGCCTGCTCCAGTGTCCTGAATTGGTTTAGCTTGTGGGGCGAAATGATCATAATCGAACCAACGGTAATATGGACGACACTCCACTACTGAAGCAAATAAACTTATGGAAACCAATGCACTAACTGCTACTCCACAAATCATTTTGCTCAGTTCAATTTTTCTGGCCATTTTGAAAATATTTATTTATTTATTTTAATTATTATAATTTGAACAATGAAATGCACTTTTAGCACTGCACTTTTTATTATGCTGGTAAATTCAATTAACGGTTAAAACACTGTAGCTCCTTGATTAAAGGAGCGTATTGTTCGTTTAGCTGCTCAAACTGTAATGATTCAAGAGTAAACCCGAGTGCATCTTTTTATATGGTTCCTTTAGGCATTTCTTGGGTTGTGAGTAGAAACAGTTAAATCAAATCTACAAATCTTCACACGAACTACGGCTACTCTATGTAAGCCGATGAATGTACGTCATAATTTCCGGTCTAATGGAAAAAAGAGTCAGCTCTCAGGTTTTCGTGTGGTAACAGGGCAACGGAAAAAACTAGGTTGTGCGTGGTGCGGTTGATGGACAGGTATGTATGCATTCCGGATCTAAAAAATTTTTAGAAAACGCTCTGCTATTTTAACGATGCGCTTCGAAGATTTTCTGTTGATATAGTGAGCCATGATGCTGGAGCTTCAGTCACTTTTTATACTGGGGTTGGCATGGCTAATAAACTAACTGCTCGACTCCATAGTATGTATTTATATTTGAAAAAAATGTAAATACGTCAGCCAGCAATGAAGTTCATAAAAGAAGAACGGTCAGTCAGTAGTAATCAGTTGAAATTATTGTTGTGGTTCGTAGAAATATTATTATAGTGGTTGGTAATGGAGAAGGTGGCTCACTTTGTTGTGGTGGTGGGAATGTGGGCAGAAAGAATTCCACCACACATTTGCGAATATGTAGGCATTATCATCACCGTATCTAATATTCTCTTTTCCTCACCTTAAATGCAATTTATCTCAAAACTCTATTCTTAGTTGTCTTTTTCATTTTTTACAACAACAGAGATTCTCTAGAGATAACGGACCCGAACAAATAAATAATGTGATTGCAGACGAGTGGAGAGTGCAAATTTAATAGCGAATTTGATGACTACTCTCTGTGTGGTTTGTGACCATCGAACTATATCAGGCAAAAATGCAGGGAAAATTTTTAATGTAATGCTGTGTAAGTTAAAAGAGAAAACCATGAAGAGAATGCCAAGTTCAATTCGAGATTTTTTTTTATTAATTTGCCATTAAGTCGAAAGAGTAATTATAATAAGTAATTCCTTGAAAAAAGTCGTTCAGATATCGTCATCACTTTTTTTAAGAGAAACGGCTAGGGTAAAAAAAACATCGAAATTATCATATTCATAAATTAATCTTATATCCATGTACAATTTATCTTTTAATCTTAATGCTGGTAGGTATCGCACATGTGTAGCAAAAAGAACAATTAAAATAATTTTGCAAAATTTTCGGAAAGAGTGCAGGCCGCATGCGTGCATGCATAAATTTCAACCATCCATCATCACTGTCGAATAGGCAGTTAAGTATTAAAAACGCTGCAGGTGTTTTCCTGTAAAGTGGTAGAAATGTTGAGTGCGCTGCCACTGCTAATTTTTTTCGAATAACCAGTTTAATATTAACTGCTGAACGAACAAAATGAATGATGATGATGATGATGATAGGGGAGGTGTCAGCGGCGAATGACGTAAATGAGGGAAGCGGAGTGTGAAAAATCTAAAAATATGCAGTGAGTATGAGCAGATTAAAATATAATGGTGAGGTGGATATGATATTTTATTGTTATTACTATTCGGAAATTAATGAAGGATGTTAAGCGAGTTTTTAGAGAATTTCAAATTCTTAGACTGAACAACTTTTTACGAATCTTTCATTGGAAAGGAAAAGAATATTTTTTTATATTTTAGAGCAAGTAGCATTGTTATGCATCATAAAAGTCATTTTTACATTTTGTTTGACATAGGGTTTTGGTTGAGATATTTGCATGATATGCATAGATAACTGACGATAACTGTATAAGCAACCATATGTAAGTGCTTGATTATGAATCAGCAAGTTCTGCTAGATTTCTAAGAACCAGAAATTCCCTGAAACGTATTGCGTCAATAGAACGGTCAACGGTCATGCAAAGTTGCCAACAATATTATGCAAACAACTATGAACTAGAATATGGCTATGTAACTGTTTTTATTTAAAACAATAGTTAAAAATCTAGTGGTAAAAATTAAATACGTCAAATGCTGGGTCATCCTTTTACAATTATTTTTTATTTAAATTTGGATTTTGACGACACTAAATGAAAATCAAATATCATTCAACATTTTTAACCGTCAAATATGCCAGAATCATTAAGTTTCACGTAACGTGAATCACGTTTATCCACTTTTAAAATATCTGTCAAAATTCCAAATCTTAAGATGTGTTCACGTAGGACGAGTGAGTTAAGTTCTAAACTCAAGTGGGTAAATATTTAAAATGTAAAAAATAACTATTTACAACGAGCATTGAACAATCGGTATCGCTGCCATTTGCTGTTGCAGCTAGTGGCTAGAGCCGCTGCTCTGCGTTGCTTAAAATTCTTCACGAAGCAAAGTGAAATGCCATCGAGCTCAATAATCTCCCGAGGGAATCAGTCGAGCTTTTTGTTTAAAAAATGTCTCATTTCTCCGTTTATCCGCTGGAATAGATTGATAACACTTCCGTGTTATTCCGCCTTATCTGTTGTATAAATCTCTGATGTGTTCACCTTTTATTCAACAGCAAAAAGTTTCTCATTGTCATACTCGTCCTCCTTTGTTCGCTTACTCACAATAGCACACACTCACCTATCTGGTTTTTCTTACTTGCAAAATTGTTTTATTGACATTTGACGCTAGAAATTTTAGCAAGATGAATGGTCACTCGAAAACACCGTTAATAGTTGACGCTATGGTACTCTCGGCAGCTGAAAGTATGGAACTTTTAACAATGAAGAAAGAATCGTTAACATCGCAACAAGAGCTTCAAGCTGACCGGGAAAATGGAAATGTAATAGAGGTCAGCAGCGACGTGACGCAAAAGCGTGAAGACTACTTAAATTGGACGGATTACTTCATGGGAGTTGCCTTCCTCTCTGCAATGCGTTCGAAGGATCCGTGTACGCAGGTGTCTTAATGCAAAAATAATTATGATTTCTAGACTGGATTGGCAATAATATAAATTTGAGTAGCGACACAATTATAATTTCGCAAATTAATTATCAATTGCTAATTAATCACGTTTCTTGTTTCTTGCTTGTGGTTCCCATAGGTGGGCGCTTGTATTGTTAACAGCGAGAACAAAATAGTTGGCATTGGTTATAATGGCATGCCAAATGGGTGCAGTGACGATGAATTTCCGTGGGGAAAAACTTCAAAGGACAGACCTAACACTAAATATATGTATGGTAAGTATTTTTTAGGTATCACTGATGTCATATATTATTGAACTAATAAGAACCTTTTTGGTTAATTATATTTGTGGATAAAAAAGATTTCTCATTTCTGTAGTGTGTCATGCGGAGATGAACGCAATTCTGAACAAAATTGTTGGAAAGCTAAATGATTGCAAGATTTACGTTGCTTTGTTTCCTTGCAATGAGTGTGCCAAGTTAATTATTCAGTCAGGAATTAAAGAGGTATACTAAAGGTCAACACTTACCAACGGTGTAAACTAATTTGTTTGTGTCTTCGAATTAAAATAAATGTTTTAAAACTTGTCGTCAGGTTATCTATTTATCCAATAAAAACTGGGTCAAGGACGAATGTATTGCTAGTCGGAGAATGTTTGATGCTGCTGGGGTATCTTACAGGTAAACTGTAGTTAATGCATAAATACATAATCAATATATTAATTAAGCCATGACATGGTGTAAAAACAATGTTTAAAAAATGTACACATATTTTCTACTAGTAATATTTCTATGTTATTGCAGTCAATATATTCCAAAGAACAGCAAAATTGTAATTGACTTTGAGTCAATTGATTGGGATAAGGACCCACAACTGCCATCATCCCCTGAAAGAGACTAGAACGATGCTTTAATGAAAGCAAGAGAAAAGGAGCTAATAGACTATGATAGAGGAGAGGGAATGCCTATTGCCAAAGGCCAATTTAATATTTTATTACTTAAAAAATTTTTGTACGATTGTTCGAAATATATTTGGGAACAGCAGTGCTGTTGGTAGCCTGCGTCTATATTTATAAACTTTTTAATGGATTTTATATGAAATTGAATAATGTTTATACCTATTCGCTATGTAATTACTAGTTACTAACTAGTAACTGGATACACAGAATACATTGTGTCAAAATAAAACACATACTATTCCATGACAATTTTAATGCGTATGCACCTACCTATCAGCTATCTACCTGACAACTTATGAAAAGAAATTTAGCTGTAAAAATGTTCATATCCTTCACTCAAAAACATCGATGGGATTGGGTCCCAATCATTGGGATGAAAAAATGGAAATTTGACTTTCCATGAAGAAACGGTAAGGTGTGTACTTAGATAGTTGTATGAATGTTGAGCGAGTGAGACAATTTTATTCTGATTTACTATTGAATATAAGAGGTGTATGTACGTATATTTATAATAATTATGATAATTGTTTTTGCGATGATAAAGATAAGAGTACTGTCGGTAGTTGGTGGTAATGAATGAATGCTAGATTTACTAAAAAGGTGGTCCATTTGAAGTATACATTAAATTTTAATACAGATATTTGGTATTTTTACATGCCTAACTTTAGGCTGAATTGTGTTTTTTTTCTACTTTGAATGTAAGTACATGTAGCACAGTAAGCACAAGCACATACGCTGATCTATTGTATTTTTTGCTTGCTAAAAAATGTGAGATTCTCTCTCACAGTGAGATGTACCTTTCCATGTTTTGCTTAGGGTGCTGCGATAAAGTAAAAAGGATATACATAGCGCTATACATTTGTACCAGTTATACCTATTCACATAATCTCTTGCAGCTGGAACTACGCCCAAAAAGTTAATGCAGTTTTAAGTTTAACTTCCAAGCTAACGAAGACTAGGACTTGTACCCGTTCATCAGCCTTCTTTAAAATAAAATAAAAAAGGTGAGTTAACAAAATTAAAACATTTTAAACCAGTATTGAGTTTCGAAAAAAATAATTGTACAACCGTTGTCACACGTGGAAGTTTTGTGTGAAAGTGGAAACTATTTGAATTTGAACCTTCCAATTTCCAAGTGTCTCTACGTAGGTAACTAGCCTACAATCTCAATTTCTAACGTCGTCATTTGTTTTACCACCGCCAATAGAGAAACATAAATGTGAAATGTGCAACATGATTTTTTTGCATAAATACCAGCAAGTGCATCAAATATAACGAGTGTGATTTTTTTGCTTTTCATTTCAGACCTTTAGTGTTTCTAAGCAACCACTGGTCGCTGGTATATATTTTGCTTGAGCTGTCGGTGACTTCAAATAACTATCCAAAATGGCACTCAGTGACGCAGATGTCGCGAAGCAGGTCGGTTGATTTTGGAATATTATTTGAACCTCTTTCTTGTACATGTGTTCCAAGACAAATTAGTAAATGTGGATTTCAAATTTATCTTTCAAATGAATCTCGTCTAATTTAATGCGCAAATATACATACATATGTAAAATATTACACATCATCAATGTACGTGCTTTATATGTTTTCCCCACAGCCAACAGTCAAATATGTTAAACGCAGCTAGACTGAAAGTTCTCAAGTCGCGTGAGGACCACGTAGGCACCGTTTTAGAGGAAGCCAAGAGGAGACTTGGTGATATTACGAGAGATGCTGGAAAATACAAGAAACTTCTTCATGCGCTCATTACTCAAGGCCTGCTGCAGTTGTTGGAACAGCAAGTTTTGATTCGTTGCCGTCAGCAAGATATCGCTTTAGTTGAAGAGGTTATGGATTCTGCTAAGAGGGAATATACGGAGAAAACTGGCAAGGATATCTTAATCAAGTTGGATCAAGAAGTTTTCTTGTCAGCAAACATGTAAGTTGTTGCAAATATTATTTTGCTATATCATGGAGGAAGTACGGCTGTTTTACTGATAACATAAATATTTTTTTCCTTTGCCTTTTAGCTGTGGTGGTGTAGACCTTCTAGCGCAACGCGGCAAGATAAAGGTTTCCAATACTCTTGAATCCCGTCTGGAAATGATTGCCAAGCAAATGGTACCCGAAGTTCGTACCTCACTATTCGGCCGCAACGTCAACCGAAGATTTACGGATTAAGCAAAAAAACTAAATTTGATGCACGATAAACTAATGTATCAAATCGATCTGTTTCATTCCATTAAAAAATGATAAGGAAAGTAACAACAAGTAGAGTTTTTCAAAGTACACAATATTCTGCACCAAAAAGATTTAAATATTCCATTTGTTGTGAAATTAAACGTGTCAGCAAATATATTCACTTTCTTAGGGAGAGTTCCTTCGCGTAGGAAGTTTGTGTGCTATAACGGTAAAAATGTAGTACCGTAAATACAATTAATTATGAAAAGAGTCAAGTTTAAGTGCAACCAAAAAATATAAAAGTAAATAACTGTCATAATAATAAATCATAAAAAATAACTGTGATGATGTTCATTATTAGTGTTGTCAAGGCAACCACAAAGAAAAAATGTAAATTGTACTTATTTGATTTTGTTTCCATGTTTAGTGTTCACGTCAAATTCATGTGTAGTCAGTCAGCTTATCATTTTTGAGTTTTCCCATAATAAACTGTAGTAAATGTACAACTATTAAATACATTTAAGAAAATAAATAAATAAAGTAGTGTATTTCATCTAAATAGTGAAGCAAAAGTTGTTTTTATTTACATTCTCGTGGTTATATGAATAATATTAAAAAGTATGGAAAAATCTATTCTGTTAGCTCCTGTGAAAAACCGCAGTAATTGTCTTGGTGTTGAAACTGAATCTACTTTGTTTTCCGCCGTCACCCGATGACCCTGACGATCCCACAGTTAAATGTTTGTTTGGTTGTGGTGACCGAGCAGAGTTTGGGCTTGGAAGAACTTCCAAGATCTCATCATTTGCATATATGGGACCTGGAGCATTTGCAGCAACCACCTCGTGAAGGTCAAGATATTCTTGTGGGACCATGGTGCCCAGCAATTTGCTGAAATACTCACGAACTTGGGAGAAATTCGGCCTGTCATCAGATTTCTCGTTCCAGCACGTTGTCATGAATGCGTATCTGAAATGAAAAATCATATATTAAGCCATTGTATCTTTTTGCCACAAACCCCAAAGAAATTCAAGAAAGAATGTATTCAAACTCACATTCCTTTAGTCGCCTGACTCGGTCTACTGGGCCTTTTGCCTTTTACCAATGCTTCCAAAAACTCGTCATTGTAAGAATGGCCTAAGTGAAGTGTACAAAATTTGGCGTTTTTGCATACTTTTAGTCATTTTAAAATTGTCCATACTTTTTATGGTAAACTCATTGTATCTCACCTGGATATGGTACCTGTCCCACAGAAAATATTTCGAAGAGCAGAATTGCATATGCCCATACATCCGACTTTTCTGAAAACCGCATATCCTGAAGGCATTCTATTGCCAGCCACTTCCATGGCAACGGACTCTGCTGCTTTTTGATATAGTTGGCGTATTCAAACAATTGTCGCGACAAACCAAAGTCGCCAATTTTAGAGATCAAGTTTTGATTCAGCAAAATGTTTCTTGCAGCAAGGTCCCCATGAATAACCTTCTTTTTACTAAGGAATTCCATCCCATTGGCAACTTCATATGCCCATTTGATCAACGTCACAGTGCTGAGCCCACTTTCCGAACAGATGAAGCTGGCCCTGGATACGGTGTCAAGGGTCCCAGGAACAAAATCGTAGTCACCAGTTTGCTCCACTAAATTTTTAAAGCTATTTCGATGATCTCTTAGATAAGTTAAGAGATTTCCATTTTCACAATATTCAATCGCGATATAGATTTCCCTATTTTGAATATTCTTGGTATGCGCCCCCATCAGATTGACAATGTTTGGATGTGTACCTAAGATTATAGAAAGTTATAGATGAGGAAAGCCCTTGTAATTTTTTTCTGATTGTGGCGCAAAGAAATTCTCAATTTGCCTGTTATGTCCCCAAAATAGTCACTCTCGGTTACCAGTTTGATAATGATACAGTGCATCTTTCAATGTTTTGACATAAAAAATCTGACATGACATGAACTAAAAGCAAGAAGAATTGATTGAAAGTGGAGAAGTTTGGTAAAATACAAGGTAAAAAAATTGTCTTCCTGTCCCTGCAAAATGGTCAATTATTCATCTCAAATCTTACAATGGTTGACTGCTCAAAGAAAAATTCCGATGGCGTTTCATTGCACGGGTAAGATCTTATCTTGATCATCTTTGGGAGCGACTCATTTGTGCAAAATGCACATCACGCATCCCTACAAACCGGTCACAAACCGTAATAAGCTCAATAAACTAGTTCATTTCGCAGGGAACTGAGCTTTGTCTAGCAATAGAAATACTTGTAACTGATAAAAATATTTTTAGGGACATAACAGTGAATATATTTGCGCCAAGATTTTTACATGATTTCCTTCATCTATAACTGTCTGTACCGATGAAGCCCATAATTTTCAGCTCGGAAAGCAGTGCCTTGAACAAACTAATGTCATCCATGGCTCTCGCAGTTTTTATGGCAACACGCAACTTATCACCACCTTTCCGGGTTAGTATTCCTCGGAGGACAATGGCATAAGCACCAGTGCCAAGCACAGCGTTTTCATCAATTTCCAACTGCTCTTTACTTATCTCATAGTCACGGTTGTATGGCAAGTACGGAGCATAATTATTCACCTCCTCAATACTGGAATGATGTTGGAGAAATTCAGGCTTGCCAAAAATGAATTCATCTACCTCTGCCTTGCTAAGTAGACGTAGCTCTTTGCTTTGCATTTTAACTTTCCAAACAAGAAAACCAATTACAGCACCAACGATAAGACCCAAAATTGGAAGAATCACCCATAAAAACCACAGTGAGCCTCCGTCAGACGACATTGAGTCAGCTACTGGTTTTGAAGGGTCAATTACAACGGGAATGTCGGATGAGTTGGGAGATGCAACGTGAAAAGTTCTTGAGCTGATATCCAACATGTTATCCGCATCGCAGGTATATGTTCCATGAAGATCAGTCACGGAAAATTTCTGCGATGAGTCTCTGAGTGAAGGAAATCTCAGAATACTTGCTGAAGGCCCACTTGATATCACCTCAATTATATCTGGGACAGGTTTGCCTTGTTTCCTCCACGAAATGGTTGGCACAGGATCGCCACTTGCTTCACATTTCAACTGGAAGCCCCGCTGACCAGTGTAATTCCAAGAAGCTAGTTGAGTGATCTCATTAATGAAGGTGATGTTTGTTGGACGTTTGACGATAAGTGGAATATGTTTTTGCACAAAACTTTGGCTTTGCTTCAGGTAGTTTTCACAAATGAGACCAGTTACATCAATAGATTTTACATGAACTTTTGCAGTGAAATTAAAACAGCCTTGGTTTTTCGAAACTTTTGTGCTGCTGTCTGCTATTTTGGCGTATTCTCTAAAATCCTGATTTCTGTTGATGATTGCTACTCTGGTGCCTGTGGCAAAGTGGTACAGGGATGCGATACAGGTCACCGTAACGTTTTGACCAGCGTACACCACCATGGGTGATACATCATGCCTCAATTTTTCATCGTAGGATCGCTGTGTGTGGCAAAAAGACACAAAATCTCTTTTTAATGTTTCTGTGCTCAGTACCAAGTCTGATGGTGATGCTATGTGCATTGCATTTCTTGCGGAGGCGTCTAGTCTATCTTCAGGACAAATTGGTGGCAAAGAGTGGAAAAAATGTAGTGCTGCTGCTCTATCTCGTTTCTCCTTATCCTCATCTCGTATACAGAAAACAACGCCAGCGGATGGAGGACTTTCCTTTGTCCACATATCGGGTATGGGACTTTTTAATACACGTCTGGGATTTCTCCACAATCCGCCGTTCCAACATTTGTCCTCGCTATAGCTCCGTTCACAGCTTGCAAAGTCATAACAGTTTTTATCCTCATAGTCAATCGTCACGTTGTAAGACTCCTCTGTTGTGCACTGAAAACTGCTTATAGGGGCATTCCACTGCAAATCTACAGAGCAGGCTTCATTAACACCTAACGGGTCTCTGAATTGAGGTTGTTGACTGGATCCACCTCCACTACTACTGCCTTTCGGCCATACTTTGACATCCCTGGAAACATGCAAACGGAGCATGGCATTGGAGTCTTTGGAAATCTCAATTACAGTTTGCTTCTTGGACACGGTACCACTACGAGGAGAATTTCGACGAGCACGAGCGCAGCTTAGCTCCATATAATTTGGAACATCTTCACTCTTTTCA
>JAHZMZ010003278.1:0-32152 GCA_027743805.1 Lepidocyrtoides sp. E14 | reverse complement strand
CAAAAATAGAGAAGTGTGCAGATCTATTGTAACAAATTATTGGAACGGGCCCAAAAAATGATCTTGACGGAAAACATAAATAAAATATAGTTGAAGAATTATATACACTATTATAGCTCGTGGGATGGATTATGGGATGCACGGATACTGCTGGTAATATGGACGGCCAACCACTTAACCACTGTTGTCTTTCCAACTTTGTAAGGAACAAATAGTGCAAAACGGAACTAGCGATGGCAAAAAGAACAGTGGATTATCGACTTCTCGAGAAACATCTCATTCCAATTTTCCGACCTCACTTTTTATACCATATTTTCCCCCAAGTTATCAAAACGCTATTTACTCGAGTAAACACAGTGGCTTTTGTCATCATGCATCATTTTTCTAAGCAAATTCATCAGAAACTGTGGTATCACATTACATTATCATTGGGCTCTGCACTTGTGACCGTTGCACTATTTGACACGGTAACGTTCATTATACTTGTGGCCAAAATCTTTTCCATTGCTAAGTGTAGATTTGTGATGAAAGATGCGAATCCGCCGTCACTTTACTTGTCATTTGTCATATTTAGCTTTGTTCCTTGTCGTGGTTGTGCAAGGACTATGAAATGGTATCCCACTACACGGGTGAAGAGGACACTACAACACCGATTAGTAAGTGGAGCTATGCATGCTGTATTTCTTGCTGCAACTATAAAAAAAATAAAAATCATACAGAGCACCTTTATTTTTAGCGTTTTTACAGATGCAATGGACATTATCTATTGGATTTTTGTTTCTTATCGAATGGTCTTGTCTATTGTCATATGCATTGGTGGTATCTTCATGGTATGAGTTTTCTCTCTCCAAAAATCGCATATACATAATATTGTTATGAAAAATTGGGTAATAATAAACAAAGATTCTTTTGAACAACATTTCATCTCAGGGAAGGCGAATAATTGTCATTGCCTGGTTAGTGGTGTCACTATGTATCGACATGATACACTTGTCAGAAACAACTTACATTCTTTCAAGACCGAATTTGGTGAAAACATGGCCAATTTTGGTTGCTGTATCTTCTTGCATTTGGCACGAGTTGAAGATAGTTCGCATAAAATATCGAATCATTCGAAGAAGTCTATTGGTCGACACAAACAACAATCCTACTACTGACCATGAATATGAACCCAAAGAATTTCACAAAGAGATCAATCGTCACCGAGACTCTAAGGGAAATTTACAGTTTAGTTCAATAGCCTGGCCAGAGGAGACTGACTGCGGTAATTTATCCCTCATATGCTTCCCTTTAGGAAGTATTCATGGCCGCGCCAGCTCAGAATCGGAAAATGACACGAGGAAAAATAAAGTGTCAAAAGAAAATTCAAACAATGACCAAATATCCGTCTACATTGCAAATAATGCCATTCATTTCATCAAATTATTGCGAAATTTGTACAACTTGCTCACTTGGCACTTCACTGGCTACCTTTTTGGAGGCGACTACCAACATTTAATAAGTATGTATATTCATTTACTGAAGATGTACCAGAAATACCAGATTTTTCACTCAAAATTTAATTTTTTACTTTTATTAAATTATAGGTTCGAATAACACAGCAAATTTATTAGAACAGAGTTTTGTACGCCACGCTCGCATATTTTTGGACGTTCTCACTGTGATTTACATCGTGCAGGTACAAAGTAATGGTCAAGTAAAACTACTTTGAAAAATTGTAATTTTAATATAAAAATTTGGAATTTTAACTCCAGGAAAAGAAGCTCCTCTTGACTCCTTGGATTATGGCATATATTATGACGGCGTCTGCCTTCATTGCTGTCTTTTTGTTCACGTTGTTGTACTTTAATCTTCTAACTACACTATTTGCTTCTGTTTATTATGCAGTATTTTCAATTGATCTATTCTTTCGATGCAGTTTTCTTTTGTTTTGCATTCGTTACGTACTCAAAACGAAGAAACTAATTTAGAATGTGCTGAAAATGAAATTTGGTGCTATGAACGCAGACTGAGAAACTATCTAAAATCGCGACGTGTAGAAACAACACGTTTTAAGCCTTGTACATGTATACAGGTATGTATTTTTTCTTACTATAGACATGCATAAACATTAATCACAAAAACTTGTTGTACGCAATAAAGCTAAGATAAAGAATATATATAATATGTAAACTATTTATGAACAATAACAAAATAACTAAACAATAGAGATCACTTCATAGTCCCGTTTATACTCAATACAATAATGTAAAACTCCAAATCGAAACACGATATCTGATGTAAATAGAAATTGGTAAATATATCCAGATATGTTGGAAGCCCAGTCTGTAGTCATTGCAAAAAGAATGATGTACATAATAATGCTAGCTGCAAGTGCCAATAGCTGGCAAAACAACCACGGTTTCAAGTTTGCCACCCTCTGAAATTATGTGTTATTTTTTCAAATTTCAATTAATCAGGTTCGGAGGGTCATACTTTAAAATATTTTGTATAGACAAAAAAGGTTTTTCACTTACCGTTGTAATTAGATAACAACCAACTACACCATTGAAGACTCGAAACATTCGCATGTAAATCTCTTCAACTGATATTATTGAGGATGCCTTCCCTGCAAATTGAATTCAGTGTTAGTTTAAAATTTGAGAACCTCGAGTACTTATTTGTTCTTTGTCAATTTACTAAGGAGAATTTAGTTACCAGAAAAGAAATAAATGTCTGCTTGTCCAAAATCATTCAGCCAGTCAAATCTACTGAAATCATAGTAGGGGAGTTCAGTAAGGAGGAGAAAGCCTGACCATAACTGCAATGTTATAAAAAAGTTTACAATTATAGTTTATAATTTACAAAGTTGCACATGTAACAAAGTTTTAAAACTTTTGAGTACAAAGTATTCCAATGAGCAGATAAGTAAATGTCACTCACAGCATCAGTAGCAAGCAAAATCCTAGCTCCAAGTTTGGGATTTCCTTGATAGTATTCAAATATTCCGATGCACTTTGTTCCAATTGGTCTTAAAATATCCCTATAACTATTCAGTTCATCTTGTACCAGAAAACTGCTGACCATTTGAGACGCCACAATGTACACGTAAATATTTGTTAAAATAGAGACTATAAGGCCCCATAAAGTCCCGTAAAACTCTCGAGACGAGCTAAATTTTCGGTGATAACTGAGATCATAGCAGGATTGAAGCATTTGTATTGTACAGTTGAAGATGGCAGCAATGAACCAGAACACCCCGACTGGACGATTTCCCTGCATTCATAAAATAGAACGTATATAATTTTAGAAACTCAATTATGTATTCAGGAATTACTCTCAAAAATAATTAAAATGGCCACTGGCGCCACACCTTAAGTATCACATTATTCCACAGCAGGAACGTCAGTAAAAGTGACATAAAGCTACACGTGATTGTAACGTAATCTTCTAGAACTATAAAGATAATTTATTTTTTAACAATAAAATTTGGCCATGACTTTAAATTTATTTTATTGGTACTTTCATTGCAAAAATCTTACCCAAAGGCTTTGACGGAAAAAAAGCATCAAATGTGTGAACAATTAATCTCACTGATGCAAACTGAAAAAATTAATAAATTTACTTCATACATGCAACAGTAGGAAATTGTATAGCTTCAAATTTGCAGACTTACCCATTGAAGTAAAGCCATTGTAATAACGGCACTGCCTAAAGGCAGTCCAAATCGAAATATTTTATGCATCTCATGCACGTTACGCATGTACACCTTGCAAACTTACACTTCATAGACGCACACCAAAAATTCGTGCAAGTTCCCATCAACCACCAAAATTATAGATTATTTTACTGTTCACGGCCACTACGCCTTGACACTCACTAACGTACACAAGCATTTCTTTTCCACACTGCACACCCTCCAAATTCCATTTTTTAGATTTGTCACGGCTTCATGAAGCATTATTATTGGTATCAGAAATAACTCCTCCAGGAGTATTAATGTTAATAAAATGGAATCTTTCTGCATTATAATAACTTGAACAGGACTATGTATGTCAGCTCATTTTTTCTGTGTTTTACGAATAATGTTTTTGAGATAATATAAGTAATAGATTCATCTTCCATTTCGTGGTGTGATATATAGTGTTGAGTCAGACTGTATACATCCAACAGTGCAAGAAAAAAATGAAACAGTTTGATTGAATGTATGTATGCAATGCAAATGCTCATTAAGATTAAAAAAATATGTTCAATAATAACAAGTACAAAATGAGGGAAGAGGACAACTGTTTATCGAGATTTAGGGGAAGTGTTTTTTTTTCTTTACAAGTACATATTAGTCCATGAAATTCATATTCATGCAAACCTCAATCGAGCTAATGAATGTTGATATTTTAATTTTACAGGCAATATATGAAAGCAGTTACAAACACCAACGCTGGTATGAGAATGAAGGTATACACAGTATATGTATTTAGTATCAGGCAAGGCTGTTGATTTATATAAAAACATATACAAATCATTTAAATCTGAAGTCTGGTCTGAACTGGAAGTGAGAAATACAGGCATATAGGAAGATAACCTTTCACTTGTGTACACGTTTAAAGAAGAAATCCCTTGTACTAAAATTTGCCAGTTCACTAAATCACAGACGATAATAAACAAATACGAATGAGGACAGTGTTGATGGAAATGTTCCGGAGTGGTTTATGCAAAAGCATAATATTCAGGGATGTACAATGACACGCCATTACTTAATCACAAAAATACTTTCAATTTGCTCACGACACAGGAAAATGTCGCCAATTTTTTTGTCATGTTTTGCAGTGAGGGAGTGAGTTTACTTGCCAATTACACTGTCTCGTCTTTTGCATTAAAACGATTTATGTCTTTACATTTTCATGTATGAGTATCAAGATTTGCGATTTTAATACTTGGGCATGATTTGTCTTGGAATGATCAAAATACGGAGCGTAATTAACAAATACATTATGACAGGTTATTACTACCAATAAGCAGTCTTATTAAAAAATAAAAAGTGCAGATTCGTGCCAATTAATCGGTTTTCCAGTCTTTCCACTATTACTAGCAAGATACACCACACAATTTAAATATAGTTTTTAAATAAAAAAAATTCTTGTATGCAAACATCAAACCCGACCAGGCCAAGGTACGCATGCAATTTACTAGCTTGCACACAAACACACACGACTCAACAATGAAAAAAATGGATAGAGCTGCCAATTCGAACTCACTTGTAAACTTCACTCTTTACTATTCAACCGTGTGGTTCTCTAATTCGTTTTGCTTCGTTTCATTAAACCAACACATCCGTATAGAATAATTACATTAATTATACTAAACACTCTGGAAAAGAAAACAGTAATGAGCAAGACGATTTTAAGCAGATGTCAATCGTGTAGGTGTGCAGTAAGCAATCTGTTTTAAAAGATCATTTTGTGTTTTCTCATTTGCAGTCGCTCCAAGTGCAAAATTGCTGATGAAGTGAGTCTAAATACTCACGTAAGCCATCATAGTATATTTTTTTTGTTAGACTAGCTAATTGTAGTTTGCTAAAAGAATATCATTTCTGTCCATGCCGTAATTTTTACTACTATGCATTAACAGCATAACACGATCACACTAAATTAATAGCTCTTGCTATATTACATCTCTATACAAAAGCTTATCATACGAAAGTGGAAAAATGGTTATTTATCATTTATGTAAAATACGGCTTTGTTAAGTTTGGATCATTGATGCTGATTGCTGATTCATGCATAAATATTTTGGATTGGGTCATAGCTGAAACATATATAAAGTTGAGTCGCATTAATAGAAAAATTGTGGCAACGTGAAGTGCCAAGTGCGTTGCACAATAAACTAGAAAAACTAATAAACTTTGCTTCACCAGAAGAGGTAGTAGGCAACCAGTAACCAGAAGTATGCAAATAGCGATTGGTAAAAAAATCCCAATGTGAGCTCGCATGCTGCGCCCTAGCCAGTTGGTTCAACAAAAATGGAGACACGTTCAGCGAAAAAAACGTTACAGGGAAAATGTAAGCAGTATTTTTGTTTTATAAACAAACTTGCTACTGTATTTACTGTGCACTGTAAAGTACACTTTGAGTATAATTTGTTACATTTTAACAATGATTGTGACAGACTGACATATAGAGTACGCATTAACTATAAGAAAAATATACAGAGATGATGCTTAGAACGGCAAATAAACTGATTTCTAAAGCGTCATTGTTCACATTATTATGTCTGCCATACATGATGATGCCGCAATCATAATAATAAAACAGGTATATCGCTGAAGAATATTAAACAGCAGTTTTGTTAACTTTTTACTTCTCTTTCAACTTAGCGTTTGGAATAAATATTCTCAGGTGGTATGACTAATTGTAAGGCAATTTATATGTTAAGCAGCTATTGACACTTTTTTGGTTGGGCATGACATACGTAGGTACCTAATCCACATGAACTTGTGACTGGTACAACGTGAGATTGTAATGAGCGTACCTACATTATTATGTACATAAATATTTTAGGTTTTTTTTATTTATATTTTTATGGGATGACAGGACCAACTGCATTAACCGTACAGGTAAATACAAGCCAATAATAGTATAGTATATATATATGTATAACAAAGAAATGTATAAGGTTAAACAAAAATTGTAGTATTGTCAAATCATCTAATGTTATTATACATAAATGACATGATATAATAACTCATCATTAACTTATTATGATTGTGTTTGAGTTCTTTTACGAACAGTGTTCGATATTTTTTCGCAATGATTACTGTAAGACTTGAGACAGGTTGCTAATAATAGAATTCTAAAGATTAAATCTGCTGTAAAATATGTACAGAAGAGAACTGTAACGAATGTCGGAAATGTGCCCTGTTCTGTAATAACTACAAAAACAAGAATTCCAATGCTGACTATTGTCTCCATTATTTTCGGCAAAATCCACCAATTGTGATGACCTAACGTTTTCTGTCAAGTAGAGAGTAGAAAAGAAATAAAAAAGCAAATATGTCAGAAGAATGCATAAAATTTAATAATAAAAACAGTACACTAATCATTTTTCCATGTTATAAAATACCAACTTTATGAATACTCTGAATGAAAAATAGATCAAAGAATATTCTGGTCACTCGGATGATTCTCTCCTCTACCATAATTCCTGTCAAACAAGAACCTGCAATACGCATATTAAGTTTATTTTAACCTCACATAATATCCGTCACCACAATATTAAAAAATTAATGCATGCACATTGCACGTAAACTATTGTACAGACTGGTGATGTACTTACTACTTGGATAAAACGACTCCTCTCGTCCAAATACTGCCTGACTAACTTCTCGGCTTAGTAATTTGCATGTGCACCATACCTTGAAAGAGTAATTAAATCATAGTTAATTTTGATTTATGCTACGTACTAAAATAAATTTTTAAGTATTAAATTTGTAAATAAAAAATATGCAAATATTTTAAGAGTTTTACTGCTAACCACATCACTTATTAATAGAAACCGAGCTAAACGATCTGAACATCCCAGATAAAATTTGAACAATTTCATCAGCCCCATTCCGATCGGCATTAGCTCTCTTGCCAGTTCGTTTTGTGCGTCTTGCTGACGCTGCTGAATTGCTGGAGTGATACTTGTAGAAGTTGTAATTTCTACCTTGGCCCTAAAGCTTGCATATACCTTGCTGTAGTTTAAGGCGACAATGATCAAGTAGGCACGCATCAAAAGCCGAATCACCGTAAGGTAGAGAAAATGGAATGGGGACACAGAGACAGCTTCGGTTAACCAAAAGTGATAATTTATCACACCGATCAGAACCATTTGAAAGAAGTCGATGGCAATGGTGAGATAAATCCATATTTTCAAAATTAAGATGCGACCCTGGACAAAATTGTTCTTCTTTATATAAAAGGGACATTTTTATTTCCCTAATAACTTTTGAATAATCCATTTTAAGTAAGGTTTGTAAGTCTTGTTGGTCTCACACAATTAATATTACTCCAATCCATAACACAATAGCTAAAATAATTTTACTTCCTTCTATAGTAGCTTGGGTTAGCTCCAAGTAATCTGAGAACAAATTTTTGACCACGTTTAAAAATTATTTGGAAAAGTTCTTTTTTTCGCTAAACTAGGTACACTTTAAATTCTAACCTAGATGCCAGCTAAATTCCGTTAGTTCTTTTCTATTGTTTCCAGCACCAAATATGGATCTCATTGAGGCATGAAGACATTTTGCCATTCCGATCAACTAAAATCCAAGACATTTCATAATATACAAGGTGATTGATTATACTTATGCAATGTGTTAATTATTCAGAAATGATAAAGAGTAAGACGGACCAAGTCCAAAAATCCAGCTATTACAAGGGCTTGGCCAGCAGGAACACCAAATCGAAACCAAGACTTCATTTTTGCAGCAGTTTGGTTATTTGCTTAATCCAACGATTTCAGGGGTGAGCTGGATGATTGTTTTCGAAAATTACGATACATAATTTTGCAGAAACGGACAAAAAATCACTCGGTCTTGTATGTATGTACTTGTAACCACTTTTCGTGGAATGGGGCGAGCGAACTATGTTGAGAACAAGTGTTTAAAAATATTAACCTTGATACTTATAGCAGTCGTCTGTGCATGTAAATTAAGGCAACGGTTTACTTCTGTCCATAATGCATGCGCATAATATTCGTAAAATCGTGTGTACAGCTTTTTGAAATGGTATTTGCTTCTCTGCTATTTGACCATTGTCATGCTGGGTGCTTCCCCTTGATTGGTCTTGATTAATTTGATTCAATCAGCTTAAATGCCTCTATGCACCATAACTGTCGAGCTAAAAGGCATTCATACTTGCAAAAAATTGTAAGTCGCTAGTCGGTGAAGATTGAAGTAAAAGAGGTTGTCACAGAAGAATGCCAACTTGATACGACGTCACACAGCATGCATTTGTGCTTTTTATGTAACCATTTTTACAGCCGAAAGTTATAAAGCTAACATACTTATTTCTCTTCGGTTGAATGTGCAAACTTTTGCATAGTCATTTTCAGAAAGTTGCAGTATCTTTTACTTTGCCATTTTTCTCTGTGCATTTCCCAATTCGTTTGTGTGCATGCATAGGCAATATCAAGTGATTCAAGTGGGAGTTTTTCAATTTATGTAGTGTAAGTGGATGAAGAATGAAAATACAAGTTTATTGCAATGCAATGCACAACTATGTACTTTTATTTAAAACAACAATATTTACTTTTTCAAAAGTCAATTACTAAAATACCATATCTAGGAGGATGAACGTAAGCTTTCTCCATGTCTTTTACTGACGGCGCCACCACTTTTAGATCTTTCTTCATTCCATTCATTTTACTAGCTTTGATAACCATTTCTTCATCCTCAGTAGTTACTTCTACATTTTCAGCCATAAAACCTCTCACGTCCACCTCTAACGAGAAGGAACGAATCTTTCCCTCTCGGTCGGGTTTTCGCTGAATTTTATACGCTAAATTACTTGCGCATCCTCCCAACACTCGAAATTGTCTAAAAGGTTTAACTATTCAATCACTAAGATTATATTAGGAATGATTTAATACATTGGAGAACTTGCGTACTTTAATTTAGGTTTGGGGGCAAAAGTGGGTTGTTTTTTGGGAGCATATTGTCTTTTTGCATGTATTCCAACATCACCACAATCACGTTCTAAATGGTCAATTTCTTGTGATAACCTTTCTTGATAAGCTACTAATTTATCTAATTTGGATTTAAGAAATGTCTTTTGTATTTCCTTCTGCTGCTCGGCCCTACGCTGATAATACTCTCTGATTTCAGGATGAACGGCCGTGTAAATCGGGGGAGCACTTCGGGCACCTGAAGTGAAAATCTGCTTAATTCCACTGTTTAAAAAAATAAGAAAACGTTCAGCATATTATAATTACATGCATTGATAACCTCTTGGTGGAATCTCATTTGGCTGCTTCCTCTCAAAACGACCACTCCGATTTCTGCTTCCGGAATTTGGTGGTCCCTGTTTAGGTCTGTATTGTGAAGTAGAACGGTTGTTCAATGATGCTAGGTAGGGTGAACTGGCTGTTCTCCTACTGCTCCATTCATTACTGGAGCTCATAATTCACTCACGACAATTGCTCAGTCCTGTCAATTATTAGCTGGTTTCTTGCTATTGGTACCGGTTTTATCCACATATCGTCTATATAAAGGCCTTCTCTGTTGTGGCAGGTCCGATCTAATGTGTTTACTTTTCTACGTTTTACTGCTTCGACATGGCAAAACAAGACAGAATGTCCTAGAATGGCAAATGATTGCGATATTTAGAGCTGTACATAAATTTCCCTGGAAATCGCGTGAGTACGTCATTGGGTTATTTCCGTGCATGTTCCGTCGTATTTTATACAAGGCCAAGGGGAACGGTTAGCATTACGAATGCGGCGAAAGATGATAAGGGTCCCCCCTTACCAATTTTTTTTCGCCGTGTGCATAATGCTGACTACTCTTAGTCAGCAATACGAATGCGGCGATTTTAAAAAAGTAAAGAGGGGACCAACGACCTACAACAACCTAACCTAACCCAACCTAACCTAACCTAACCGAACCTAATTCAAAATGATAAGGGGGACCCTTCTCAATTTTTTTTCGCCGTATTCGTAATGTCAGCCAATACGACCATATAGGTAGTATGGAAGTCAAAATCTTTTTGCTGGAGCATTCGTAACTTTTCCGAAATCTGTGGTATAAATACCAACGACGTCAACAATGAAAATGTCCTTGCGCAAACTACTCAGGAATATAACTGTCTGTTGGATATTGATTTCCTGCAGTCTCCAGTCATTGATGTTGGAAATGCGAGTGAGGAAAGCCGAACTCAATGGTAGTGACTCTTAACAAAGCCCATTAATTAACTGTAAATCAGCTAATATGCTAATAATCTAAGGCTACTCATATGTAGTTGTGAGGAGTTGCTAGAATTAGGCGGGTCACCAATAATATGCTTATTATCCACTTTGGAAAGTCTAATAGTTTCATGAACTGTTTTACCACTTGCATTTTGTTACTTTAAAAAATATTAAGCTGGTACTACTCTTATTCTAGAGAAGGTCGTAGTTAAATGGGAATCCCACTATGGGATCATAGAGTCCATGACCGCGCTCCTCATTACCACACTTGTGCGTGTGTGAGTTTGGCATGATTATGCGCAAATGTTCTTCAGTTATATCTTTATCCGTATTACAGGCTTGTCAGACTTACAAAATCAGAAGAAAATCAAGACAGCATTGATCTGTATTTGGACTTGACTCTCGTTGGACCCAAATCAGAAAATGGAGAAGCTCCAGCCGCAGGAGAATGCTTCTTCAAATATCGAATTCAAATCACTGCAAGCAATGGTCAGCCGTTTGTAAAGAAGGGTATAACAATAATAAAATAAGGCAGATGCGCATAAATCTTCAATGATTATGTGAAAACACAAAACAATTTCCTTGCACTATTCCCAGAGTCTGGGAAAATCATATTTTTGGGGATGGGAGAAAGTTGGTGTGAACCTGGGCTATTGAGAATGGATCATTTAAAAGAACATTTTGATACAGTGCTAAAGGATGACACTCTGCACTTGCAACTAGATCTCTTTGTTCTCGATGACTTGCATCATTCTACAACTGAAGAACTTTCCATGCAAACATATTTATCAGCTCTATCAAAAAAGCGAAAATATTCCTCTTGTGGAGATTGGAATGAAGTGCTTGATTCATGTCAGCTGAAGCAAGCAAAGCAAATGCTTAACAATCTCTGGGCGTCACGAATCAATTGTGACGCCACAGTTGAGTGCGATGACTGTCAATTTTTGGTTCACAAATCTATTCTATCAAGTAGCCCCAAAATTACTTCTTATAGCTAACACAAATTCTTTACTTGTTGGTTCCTTTTCTTTGTCCTGTCCTATACAACTTTTTGCACATTTTCAGGCAGTAGTCCAGTCTTTTCGGCGACTTTCTTGCATGATATGAACGAGCACACAGAAAGCAAAATTGTAATTACTGACATCAACCCTACAATCATTGAAACCGTCCTAAGGTTCATCTACTGTGATACAAATCTCGATGAACCTCAGTGGAAAAATGTTGACGATCTCGCAGAGATACTTAACGCAGCTGAAAAATACCAAATAAACACTCTCAAGTCTCTTTGCTTCTCTAAACTTTGCGAAAGGCTTACCTTGAACAACGCTGCACAAATCACTGCTCTGGTTTATCTGTTTCACCCCGAGGAGAGCGTGCAGCAATTTGTGTACCGGTACGTTATTAGGAACATTAGTGTTCTCAAAGACATGGACAGCTTCAAGAAAAAGATAAGTCAATTTCCAGCAGCGTTCACACCTTTGCTTTCCTTGTTTGGCGAGTAAATAAATAAGTTGAAGAAAAACTACCCAAAAAATGAGCTGCCAACTCCCAACGAAACTAATGCGTTATTGGATTTTTATTTATAATATTTTAAAAGTTTACCATTATATCTTACTCATAAATGTTTTTATGTGCAAGTGTGTACTTTTCATGTAGCAGTTACAAGTGAATTTTATATAAACTCTATGAAAAATAAATATATATGACAATTTCTACTTTAATAGCCGAACCATTTGCGTGCTGGTTCATTGAAAAGTAGTCGTAATGCCGTGTGTAAATATGGCAAATTCTCAGCCTTGTTGATTAGTTTCAGAATGTTACCGCGTTCAACAGCTTTCATAAAGTTTTGTAAATCCACTTTTAGCACTGGAAATATTCTACAATGCAGTAAAAATTTAACAGTTTGCATTTACAATTATATTAGAGGACCTTGAATTAATATGTAATGTAATTTTACAATTAAGAGATCTATGTTTTCCAAATACCTCTGCGATGATTTCACACTTGCGGTGCACATTAAACTGCTCGCAACTTTTGACTTTTCAAATGGAATATGCTTGCTTTCCATATAGTTGTAGATTTGCTCCCAGTAAGCGTCTTTTAGTGACGCGGCAACACACAAATAAGTTGCTTCCAAATCTACAGAAAACCTTTTGAACGGAAAACATTTGCTCTCAAATCTTTGTCTCATAACACTTACCTCGTATGTTATCGTATCTATACATATATCTAGCTACTTACGGTGAAGTACCAATGCTTGCACCCTTCCCCGTGTCCATTATCCATTTGTCCATTTTCTTCTCGACGTAAGACGCGCAGCGGGGATGACTGACGTCAATGAAGCATGTCCAGAACACTAGTTTCGAATGCAGCAACGCTTTTTCTCCTTTTTCGTAAAAACTATTTTCTATTTTCTTCAGAGCTTTGTTGATCGGTTGTAAGATGTTCTTAAAAAATGAATAGAAAATATCCGTATAAGAGTATTTTTGTAATAAAATTGTTTTTACAATTTTACAGCTTGCATTGTTCCGCCAAGACCTTTTTACCTGGAGCATTGATGATTTTTCTTTGACAGCTGCGTTATAGTTTCCAGTCTTATATATCTCCATAAGCTCTCGTGTGTAGTGCTGCAAAAGTGTGTCCCACACTACCAAAGTATCCCGTTCTGGACACAAGTACCCACTTGAAATTATTTCAGCATCCAATTTTGATAGTCCTTTAAAAATATAACAATAGTGCGACCCTTTGAAATTTCACTCGCTCAAAGGAAAGATAACAGGACGATATGCTATCTTACTTACCAGCCTTTTCAAATGCTATGTAGTCGTCAATCAACTTTGCCTTTGTTACCGAGTTAAGTTTAGCATCGGAATTTGAATAGCATCCCTGTTTACTAGTTTCTATAATACTTTTTAGTAATTCCGTGGAATAGAGCACCCTGAAATAACCTATTCCAACGTATTGCGATGTTGAATGTGAAAAAGCATAATATATCTGTGATCATGTCTTGCTCTTCTTAGTGCATAAATGTAGTAAATACCTTCTGATTTAGGATTTAAAACAAAAACTTCCGTATCTGGAATAGAAAACACTGTCTGGTTCTCCTTGTTTGACAACCACAAAAAGTATTCCTTCGGTGCAGGGGAGACAACTGCAATACGTATTGGAATCCACCACATTGGACCATTCGTGTTATTTACTGGAGGGTCCGTGTAAAATTTCTCCTTTGAAGTTAAATGTTAGCAGAAATGTTTAGCATCAGTTTTAAACTATTTAAACCTTGAAAATGTATCATAAACTGATATTGCTCACCTGATTGATTTCAATATGAGTCGCATTAACTCTTGCAACACGAATCAATGGAAATCCCGACAGTCCAGTCCAAGTATCCATTATCTCTTTCACAGTAGCAGGTAAAATTTTACCAGACTCTTCTGCAGTTTCTTGCACTATTTGAAACAGCTCATCTTGTCTTGCATTGGAATACTGTCTGCAAAGAATTACCATATCGTGAAAACTTGAACGTGCACAAATATTCAAACAAAGATTCGTGGAAATGCTCAATAAGGTTGTTTGTTTTACTTTTTCTTTAAATATCTTTGGATGGCTTTTTGCATTACTTCCTCAGTTAGAAATGCGTGCATCATTCGTAGTAAGGAAGCACCTTTTTCGTACGCAATTCTATCATATATTCCACCAATGTCTGCGATTGATGTTGGCTCATTTGCTACGGGATGAGTTTGTGGAGTAGAGTCGAAATCCATTGCAACTTGCAACACGTCAGTTACAAAGCGGTCCCATGGGTTAAACTCGGGGTATGTCATTTCAACTCCAAGATAACTAAAATAGGTTGCACTTCCCTCGTTTAACCAGATCCATGTCCACCTTAATTTAATCACATGAAAACGTAGTGCTATACATACTAAAATCTCATCGTTTAACCCAGAATTTTTAGCCGACAGCATTTCTATAATACATACAAACATCCTACCATTCACACGTCACCAAGTTTCCAAAATAATGATGTACAACTTCATGCGCCACAATGCTGGTAATTCTATAACGTTCTGCTTCTGAAGTTTGATTTGGGAAATAAAGCAGAACCCTATCGCTGTAAGTAATTAACCTACGAACGAAGCATATTTTTTTTGAATGTCACATTTTTTAGCATACTTATGTCTGCGATTTAAATTGAATAAGATTAGTGAACAAAATACTGCCAGTTTTCCATTGCATTAAAGTGAAAACGAGGTAGTGATACGGAATCCAATTTATTAAATGGGTAGGGACTGTCAAAGTAATTTTCAAACTGGGATAAAACTGTCTTTGTTTGATTGGCTGCATAAACGCCACCTCCACCATTGATGAAATAATACGGAGCATATACCTACAATATAAACACACACATTATGATGAACCACAAATTTACGCGAAAATAGTATTCTCTGACATTTAGCAGTCTGTAAAATACTAACTCACCCTGATTCTCGCGGGTTCGTTATTCGTAGGATTTTGAAAAACTGCCTCCTCGTATGTCATATCCGACACTATCATTGCGACAAGGTAAGTTGACATTGGCATACTTGGTGCAAATTTATCGACATACCATCCACTCATTCCTTCTCTAAAGGACAAGACATCTTAAATGAAACTATCCACTCTTTGCAAAAATGCACAAATGTAAAATAAATTGCATCAATTTAAAGATTTGTACAGGGGTTCAGTTTGTATTAGGTGTCTATTTGCTAGTGCGTGGTAGCCTTCCTTTCTTGCCAGCTCCACGGAAAATGAAGCCTACAGCACCAATAATAAAGACACTGTTGGCAAAAACGTTGTTTAATATGTCAAATTTACCAAACGTAATTGTAACCTTCATTTGTGGTTCATCGAAACAAGGGAAGCAGCGTCTTGCACTGATGGCAGCAAAAAGGGTAGTTGCAACATATCTGTATAATACACACATATACTATCAGTGTTTCATGTTTATCATCTAGGAACAGCTTAAAACGACCTGGCTTTTTGAAATTTTTGATTATCATATAATGTACTTTGTTTCATTTGTTGCTGGATCCACATAGCTATCCAAATACATCCCATCAAGGCGGGTTTGTGAAACGGGTGTAACAAATCGTATGTAAACTTCATATTGAATCCCTGCTTTCAACGTTTCCGCAAGATTTAATATTAGGAAGTGATACTCGGTCTGGGTGCCAATATTAGAAATTGTGACCAAGCGGCCGGTACTGATTTCTGTAATCTTTACGAAAATTTCTTTATTCTATAATTGCGTGCATGCTTTTAGCAACTCAACATGAATTCATTCAGTGTGTACAAACCACAATAGAATTTTCATTGATGGTGAGGTCCAGTGCATGAAGCTTAATGATTGTAGTATCCTCTGTGCAATTAACAGTGATATTTACACTGCCTGGTGCTGTGAATCGTGTAAAACCGGAAGTTTCATCCAAGATGGGTTGAAGTCGCAAGGTGTAATGTACTGGAACCACAGATTGGGGTAGTCTGAACTCTTGAAGTTCATTATGACCCCTAGCAATATTTGGATAATATGTGGCATTTCCTCGTGCACAATGTACAAACAATATGCCAACGAGGCTAAGGATGTAACAAAAATGCATGATAGTGAAAAAATAACTGATGTGGACAATGTACAAGCAAGACTATTTTTAAAACTGTTGGATGCTGACCATGGCCTTCACGCAACTGAGGCTCAGAAGTGCGTAGTACAAGCGGGCTAATCACTTGAGGTTTCATTATAAATGAACTTTTGATGAAACATTGAAATTAATACATGTCGGTAAGTGCATTGTGAGATGACGAAGATAAACGATAAACATTTTCTGTTAACGAGGATTTCAGATTTAATTTAAGGTTAGCATAACTATTTTTCAGAATGGCTTATCACGACTGATTTTTGATCATGCCGGCTTGTTTTGTTTTCTCCATGTCACGTTCTTTTGTAGCAAACATTTTTCCTGGATGGAAAGAATTTAACTGAATGATTGGTTGAAGAGATTAGATAACCAGCGTTATTTTCAAATTAATCTGGATTGTGTGCTGACGATATGTTGAAATTTCCCTTGCATACTTACGTAGAATCAAAAAAAAAATCATACATTTTGATGAAGATAAGCTCGTACGTAAAATATTATTTTTTGTCTGTTTAAAGCTGACACTTTGATCCAGAACTAACTGAATGAATTCGATAATCGTAATTTCGCAAATTACTTTATCTATACCCAGCTTTTCTTTGTTTAAATGTCTCATTTCCTGGTGGGCTGAAGCTACAGTAGCAATAAAATGTCGAGCAATCGTACAAAAAGTTTTGGTTTCATATCATCACAAGTCAAAACACAGGGACCAGTTCCAAAGTCATTATCATGGCCACCTCTCACCCCATTTGAAATTTTCAACAAAATGATCCTCCGAGAGTGCGTGAAAGGACTGTCAGCAATGTTTCATCAACCTCTATGCACAATTTATTCAATTCAATGGGTGGGACAAAAATGATTAGATCAGAGTCACCAGCTCAGACTGTTTACCCAGGAAACATTAGGGGTGAGAAGAGTGACATTCTGTGACACTGACATGAGTCTACTGCTCATTACCATTCGTTTATTCATTATGTGATCGTCTTTTTCCGTTACTTGCACCTTGACGTTTGATTGTGTTAGGTGTCACGCAAAATTCTTCAAAATCTGTAGTCAACGCATACTTTCTCAAAATCATTTGTCTTACTATGCTCCAAAATTATCAGGCCAATTAAAATTGGTTACAACCATGGCTGAAATTCCAGATGAATTAAACCTGACAGTCAAATACAATTTAACAAACGTCAACCAAGATGAAGTCATAGAAAATACTGCCGACACCTGTTTTAACCTCTTTAATGTCTTACCTCCCGAGGTATGGCAATGTATCAATAATGTACCAATATAACATAATAATATCCCATTGAAAGCTGTAGAGTTTCAATATTTTCTACCAATTGATCATTGCTTAGATGTTGGCTGAAATTTTCTTGTACCTTGACCCAAAGTATCGTCAACAAATACGCATAGTTAGTCGTTTCTGGAAGCATGTAGTGGACATTTATTATGGAATTTGTCTATCCGTTACAAACTTAAACTGGAATCATATAGAGAATTGCAATTACGCAAAAACAATAATTCTAAATGGATTTTCCCGTGACGTTCGAAATCCAAGCACAATTACAAGTCGACTGACAAAGCTAGAAATTTGCGATTTTGCGGCCTACTACAGTTTTATGCCACTTTTGGAAGAGTGTCGTGTGCTAGAATCTTTGGTGATTCGCTGTGTCACCTTTTTGCAGAAATCCCGTCTCGCTGAATACAACTCTATTGACTATTTGGAAAGAAGTGGGGGAAAAAATTGGCTGCCAAGATTAAAGCTTTTCAAGTTTGTATCGTGTACCACCCAAGGCGGAGTATACAACCACATTGCTCCGGCGGAACTCCAGGATGAATTGTTTGGAATAGAAGACCTCTCACGAACATCCTACGACCTAAGCCGCGGAGAAATGGAATTTGTACCATTTATATTACAAATCTTGAGTCACTCCAAAATGTTGAAACATGTAGAGATGACATTGACTGATATATGGAAAATCCCCTTTACTGATCTACTACAAGTCAATGTTGAGTCGCCACCTGCGTCTTTAGATATATCCCTTTGGCACTTTGGATCTAAACGGCTGTTGCCAGTAGGCAGCCTGTTACAAAAAATTAACTCAATATCCACAATGCAGTTCAACTTTCCTTACCATTTTGATTCGTTCTTCATGAAGTTTAAGCCTATTCCATCCCAAAAAGACAACAACCAACCTTTCCAATTGGAAGAAGTTGTTGTGCAACAATCTTTTCGATGGTCACAAGAAATGTCACAGGTGGACATTCCATGGCTGAAAATTCTGGAACAGCAGCATTCTTTAAAAATATTAGAGTATCCATTTCCAGTGTATGGAAATGACCAGAGAATGGCTTCCATAATCAATCAAAATTGTAAGACGTTACAAAGGGTTGCGTTCACAGGTCACAGGGAAGAACACGAGCTTTTGGAGGATTTTAGGGGAGGTCGTATAAAATCCTGGAATGCTGACTGGTTTAGCTGCTGTGAAAATTTACAGGAATTGAGTCTAAAGACTAACTCGCGGTTTCTACTTACACCTACAAATATTTGCACAGTGACCAGTCTTAACCTTTTACCTCAGTCTCTGACTCATTTCACCTTTCATGGATGCATAGACACGGGAAATTGTCCTTTGAGTTGTATTTTCTTCAATTTAGTGAATTTACAATGTTTTACTCACCAGGCACGACTTTGTCCATGGTTCAAGGTAGAAGGATTGTCAATATCTCAATTACAGGTTGCTCACGTGATAGATATTATTACATCATTGCCAAAGCTGAGACGTTGGACATTCGAATGGTACGATTCAACGTTAGCTATTGTGGAAAATGAGGCAAACTCGTACGAGTTGATGATTTCCTTGGCCGATCTCAGGCGTGTACAATCATCTCATCTTTCAAAACAATTACTTGAATGGATGATGAATACGAAAGATTGTCTGGAAGTCTGTGAAATAACAGTAGACCGTCAATTGAAATCGTTGGGTGTAAATATTTTGTCACATTGCTTCACAAATCAGTTAATGAACTAAATTGCTTTTATTGAACACAAAAAATATACAAAATACCTACATGACAAGAAACAAATAAAAAAACCTCATGGGTCTGACAAGAATTTAAAGTGGATCGATCTCTTTTCTTTATAAAAATTTTGAGGAGAGTTGCAGTATCTTCTTAATGATAAATCTAAGTACGTCAATTTCGTAGATGAGAAACCGCTTCCTAGTTCGGTTGCACCTAAAAATATAACATGATAGCGTGAGCTTGAAAAGTGATCAGTTTCAACTAGTCCTGTAAGACAAGTTCTAGTAAATCAAGTGAATCCACTTAAAAAAAGTGATAATATGATTGCCTACAAATAATATCAAACATACCGTAGCTATCATTGGAGGAAAACGTTGTCCTAAATTGAGAAGCAAAAGATTGTCCAGGGTCACAGTTTTTACGCTGCCGAAGATTAGTTTTCTTCAGGACCGAGACTAATGTCTGAATTGGGGGAGTGATCACTAGAACTCGTTCAATCGCTGAAGTTGTGTACGGTTTGAAGTAATCAAATAGGACAGCCTTCAAAATCCACGTTGGAAACATGCTATTGTCATTGCGGAAAGTTGAAATGGACTGAAAGTAATATTCACTGCGTTGCCTTTGTAGGAGGTCTAGGACAAACGCTGTACCTATTTCAGGACTTATCTTTCCCACTCTGGTCCTGTCACTATCATTTGAGTTTATGTGGACAGGTTTACGGACATTTGAAAGTGTCATCAAGAGGGATAACACAACTAGAAAAAACACTAGGCCCATGACAAACGGTAAAATCATCAGAACTAGCAATAGAAGGTAGTATATACGGACAAAATATTCCCAGGCCTGCAGTTGCTGAAGCTGATATTCTATCTCGTACCAGTAGTCGTACAAAACCATTTTATGGCTATTTAAATTTATTTCAAAACTTTAGTTTCTGCTCATTTTATGAAAAAATTAAAGCGGACACTTGCACTAAATGAAAAATTATTTAATGTCGGGCATTACTGATGTTTTGGACCTTCACATTTTCAGTCGACTGAAGTCGTTCCAAGTAGCAAAAGTAGTATCAATCAGTACCAGTAGTATATAGCTTAAATGTTTTACGAATAATTTTATGTAAATTTTTCCATGTATTTCTAAAAGTTTCAGCAAGGCTTCAACATAATATGTACGTTCACGTTGTACATGTAAGTAGAGGTATGGTGCAGATTTATTTTCAAAGCGATAGAAGAAGAGGATTTTATTCTGAGATAGGAGAGATGCAAACGATGAATTAAGCACAGCTCCAATATTCATGAATAGCATAACTTTCATAAACTACTCACTTTTATGCTAAACCAAAATAAAAATCAATCGTTTTAACGATCATACGCCACACATGGTTTAAAAGATGGTCAAACAATAAAAGAAATAAAATCTACTTGCAGAGCTCTGAAAATGAAAATGTAAAAAGGAAAGTAATCCTCCTATCATTGAAGCAAAAAACTCTAAAATTCGGTTCCCAATTCCGATAGTCAAATTTACTCAAACTAGTCGAACTGCTTGAAAGTCATATACATGTATATGTATCAAGTAGAAATTAATCAACGAAGGATGCAAATTTTGTTGCCCACATCCTGTCTTTAATTTAAGACGCTATTAGTTTTATGGACAAAGTTATCCTGAAATTTTCTTTAGAAAACAGTGTGTAACGACGATAAAAGCATGACAATGCAGATTTGTATTTTGCGCATTAAGTTTGAAAATACATAGATGTATTTTTATAAGTACGCTATGCTTTTCTTACAGTAGTCGTGTACAAAGTAATTCATCAATTAATCACTTTAAAATTTAGATGCTTTTTCTGTCCAGCTAGGACCAAGATCTTGGAAAACAATTTATCATTAGAATTTAATGTTTCATGTTTAGCCCATTTCACGAATCCACACTACTAAACAAGCAGATTTTGAAGACAGGACGCAGTAGATATCTCAGTGTCTCAACTTGATACTTGTAAGTAGGTAATGAATTCATTGTAAGGGGTGTGGACGGGGAGATATAAATGCATTTTAGTTTAGGAATACTAAAACGAAAGATTAGTGATTAGTAATACGAGATTATCATAATATATTATTGCGCTATATCCACACGCGTAAGTTTCAGTGTTGAGTCAATGAACCATTTAAGAGCTGCCTTCTTCCATCTTCATCACATCAAGCACGTGTCAACGACACCTAATCATTATTGTATGAACAACGCCGGTTAAAGGGACAGTAAATTGTTCCTTTTGCAAATATAATTTTTTTCTTATCCTGTTATATTCTTGTCAGTTGTCCACCTAAGCGCACAGATGCATAATATGTAACCTTTTATACGTCATAGGGACCATTCTTTCATATGAATACGTGCACTTAAGTAAAATAAGTTAATTATAACCTTTTAGTTTAGTCCCTCAATCCTTTTCGCTCTTTCAAGTTTGTCAAAGTGATACAAACAAAAGGAAATTTGGTGAAGAATGCAGCAGAATGATGATCAAAGACCAAGGTCAAGACCGGGCATCTTTAGCCAAGGCATCAGAGCTAGCGGTAGGCAATGAAGAATCAGGTCAAGCATCACCCTCAAGCACAACTGCTGCTAAAAGTAATAATTACAGTAATATTCATGACACTGCCAGCGACGATGAACCGAGCGACAACAACAGAACTTCTTCTTCTAACCTTCTCGCAACAGACAATGATAATCATAATCATGACGATGCACACCGCGTTATGGATAACGACATAGCAAATATCAGCCCTTTAAGTTCCTCAGATGATGATAGCAATGACTGGGAGGTAAACAATACTACTACTACCACCGTCAATGAAATGGCAGTGAGAAGGAGGCGAAGCGCTAGGTCAAACGTTGAAACCGGTAATGACGACACTGGTGATATTGGCAGTGCTGCAGGCGGGGACTGGTTCGGCAACCAAGAAAATAACCCAAACAATGAACTCACGTTTCCAGATTTCTTTCTTCTAGTTTGTATTGCTGGAGTTGTAGCCATTTTATTCCTTATCGTATCCGACATTATTGAAGGAATATTCAGACATCCCGGTAGTCATAATTATCGGAAACATTTTGTTCAAAATAGAGGAAAAATAAAAAAGTAGCAATCATTGGAAACATTTTTTAAGCGCACCACACACACATCAGAAGCTGGCGACTTTAAATTTCTATAAAAAAACATAAAAATAGTTTAAAGTGGGAATGCTATTATGAAAATTTATTCATTATATAAACAACGTAAAATTACTACCTAATGTACAAAACACATGCAAATCTTAAACATTAGAATCTGTCTGTATATACAACAACATTACAACTCATTCACAAGTTCAGTTACTTACTGCTCTTACAGAGACAAGACATTGTCAAAGGGTTTAATGGACAGTTTTGAAATAAAGATTTACACAAGCTAGGAGCAAGTGCCTGCAAACATGTAGCTCCATTCACAGTATTAGAAAAACGTACTACAAAACATAATTTGCAACTCAAGTGACGTTTATATGAGCTTGACTTGACAGTCTACCTCTAAGAAAGCTCTCTCAATCCTTTACCTGTCCAATTGAACTTGAAATTTAGGAAATTTTCATGATCTTAAGTTAATCAATAGTGGTTTTCTACTCTACTATACAAATTAATAATAAAAGTAAATAATATACACATCATCCCTATAACATAAGTAAGGGCGACAAGACATCATCAAGTTGTCAGCTCCATACTGCCTATTGCTTACAAAGTACAGATATGCAATGTCAAGTAGCATCAATGATTATATTAAAAACCTTACTTCTTCCGATCTGTTATTGTCTTTTGCTATATTGAATGCACCAATGACCCAAATTCAGTTCCCTTGTTACACTTTCTGATGCACTTACTTAAAATTTCATGGGCAATATGCTTGCATAACTTTCAGGGTCATTACTAAGACAAGCTTTGTCGCTTGCATTACATTATCATAAACTTTAGAAAATGTACGTAGCTAGTTTACCGGCAGGCTAATAACAAGTTTTGACAGAAAAAGGAAAGGTTCCTTAAAACATGTTTCATGGTTCATTTTTATGTGACTAAGCTCACGTGCATTTTACCTGTCATTTCCGTCACTACCTTTACCTTACAATTAACTATAGTGTATCCCTATTTTAACATTTTTATTACATTTGAACATAAAAGTTCACTAATAGCCTCAACAGTGGAAAAAGCACCACTAAATTATTACGTACCACAAAACATAATAAAAATACGTAACAATACTTGCAAAATATGATAAGAAAGAGAAAAAATTACACAAAGGAAATGAAGTATCAAAATGCCCCAACCTGAGGATGAGTATTTACAGATTACAGAACATTTATTGCTGTTGGGTGCTTGGGTGAATACAGTTTTTATTACAGGGGACTGCAATAATGATACAAAGAAATAAAGCATGATGCTTACCAGTACCAGTAGAGGTAAAATGAAACCTATTTTCTAAATGCCCCAAAAGGGCTTTCGAGATTAGCAAAACTAACAGGGTATCAATTTCAAAGTTCATTTTTTGACACACTGCTAGTCGATTGGATGGTTCAAGTTTAGACTTTGGACAATCACTACTCCTCATTACTCAATTCAGCTTCATACATCAATAACATGACACTCTAAGACTTATGTATGTACATGAACGGTTGGGTTTAGAGAGATTCCTGTATTTTGACCTTTCTCGATCGGTAACAAGCTCAAGGGACAGCTGGAATAAAAAACTGCAGGGTAGGGACGGACACAAAACGACTGTAATAGTATCTGACGGGCCTGGAATGAGGAGGTCCGTAAGGAGGAGGTGGTGGTCCATATTGATAATTTGGCCTGACTCTGACGATTCTTCTGCAGAATCCTTTATGGTCTCTCCGCTCACCCCGTGGACAGGGTCTTTCAGGAACAATGATGGTGGTCCTGTCTAAGGATGACTTTGGAAACATTGGAGGTGGTCCAGGCGGTGGAATGATTAGATGGTCCTCGGGGCCCGGTGGACCCGAATGAATATGCAATTCATCTAGTTGGTCAAACCTCTTGGAGGCAGATTGCTCCCCGTTGCTCATTCTGATAGAGTCTGTCAAGTCCATTCGTTGTGGAAGGTCATGAAGAATCGATCTTGGACCATCGTTCTCTACTTCTCGGGTTTCACTTTCACTTTGAAAATTATCAGTGCTCGAGGGATCAGGAGAAGGAACTACCTCGTTTGAAACAGGCCTGTGAAAGTTTGAGTTAAAATCAAAACGATGTCCAAAAGATAGGGGTGCTCTTGAAGATGGCGATGCTTCACTATTACGATCCCCCTCTGAGTAATTGTTGGAAACACGGCAACGTGAATACCGTCGAGATTCCAAAAAGAATTGGAAAATGCTACACAGCTCATCACTTGGTGGAGGCGACCCACCGGAAGAGTTTGGTGATGCTACCTCTTCCTGGACTTGCCTGACACGTTTCTGCCCGCCACTGTTTTTGGGTGCAATTTCATCCTGTATGTCTCTTATATTTTCAACAGGAGACATTTGTATCGTTCTAATGATGGAATTTTTTTCATCTTTACTTGTCGATTGCTCCAAAACACGTTTCGACACTGAAATCTTATGGCTATTGTCAGAAAACAGTGAAGGCAGCACTGATGAATCGTCCTCACCAGAATGGTGTATTGGTACAGGGGCTACTGGTGGTTGTTCTGTTACTAACGGATAACACTGTACACTAGCAATAACGCTACCCAGAAGTAAAATATATTTGAGCATTTTGATGATTTCAGGCTCCTCCATTTCTCTTGTTTTTAGCAGTGCTCATTCAAACCGTTTCTTGATAAAGTCACAAACAAATCACCACCATATCTGAAATCTGACAATAACTCTTGAAATGCTGATCGACTGTTGATCTTCCAGTTTTCTTATGACTAAATACCAAAAAGCACTTGGACTGCCACAAAATTGTGAGCAGTCCATAAAAAATTTTCCGAATATTCAAAGATGGAAAGTAGATAAAATTGTGCAATTCTCATGATTATGAAACAGCTCCGTAATTATTCATAGGTTCAAACTACGCGTGACTAAATGATTAACCCCCAAAAAGTCAAACCAAGTATAAAAAAAAATATGTTCTCAATTCTCACTCTCAGCATTGCACTTTGTTGTCTTTGGTAGCATTCCTTAGCACTTGGCGAGTGCAACTAACGCTTTCTATACTGAAAACTTGCAGATTTGCGATAACCTCACTTACAATATTAATAAGGTAGTGCAAATTTCATTACGCAGTGGAACATCGACACCATCTCCACGCATTCAACATCTTCATATTATTATGTTGTCTTGTGTCATTACAAATAGACACATTATGCAGATTCAAGATATACAATATTATCTAATACCATCATATAGCCAGCCAGCCAGCGTCATTGAGTCATTGATAATCGTATAAGTATTCAGTTTTAGGATGACAGTAAATTTGCTTGTTTATGGCTTACATTAAAATGTATCCCTTGTGTAGTACCTTTATTCTGTGTATTTGTAGACGCTTTACTAAAATTAACTTTAAGGGATATGCATATTTATTACTTACTATAAAAATATTTTACTGGCCAGTATAATGGTTGGTGTCGTCACGTAAAATTTACTGACAAAGGGGAAGCAGTAAAGTTTGTCGGACAATCGTAGTTTAATAGTAAGCTTAGCATTTGCTTGCACTACTACTATAGCCACATAATATCTCTACTTTACTGCAACAAGCTTCTATGATGGATGGCGTTTACTGGCCAACTGCCGTTATAGACCAGCTTTGTACACAAAACTTTATTACCTATGCTACTTCTTCTACTCCGAGATGCTTAACGAACTTGTCGTCTGTCGCTCGCGTTTGTTCAAATAACTATCGATTTGTCAGCATTATTTGAGATAGCTCTTCGAGACACTTGTAAGATGTCTTGTGCAGCTCCTCCGGCCGTTCTTCGTTCTCGTTAAGAATGGTCATTGCGGGTGTCATCAGATTTGGTATATACAGATGCTGTTCGACTAAATGACCAGTTCAAGTCCAAATTGTATCTTGAGTAGGACCCGAATTTTTTGAAAAAAACTTACAACTCTGAGTTGTAAACAACTAAATTTTATACTTCAATGCAAGCCCTCCGGTGCCCGTAGAAAATTTAATACAGATCTGCGAATATCAAAACCCATGATTCATGGATAAGTAGAGATCTAAATTACTCATTGTCACCACATTTGAAATCAATATAGTAGATACATACGTGACTTGGATTTCATGCAAGTCAAAGAGCTATCTAATTACAGTTTGCCGAGTTTATTACTTGTCAGTTCCCAATGTCTTTCAACCTTGAAAACAAATTGTGATATTGTTGATGCTGATTTATGAATTTTCTGTGTGCAATATGTGTATCGCTCGCTGGCGTTAGCGTATGATTCATTGCAAGTGGAGAGTTTCAACTGACTGGTACTTCAAGGTACCTAAATGAATAGGAAATTACATTAAA
Organism: Lepidocyrtoides sp. E14; assembly: GCA_027743805.1. Classification (NCBI taxonomy): domain Eukaryota; kingdom Metazoa; phylum Arthropoda; class Collembola; order Entomobryomorpha; family Entomobryidae; genus Lepidocyrtoides; species Lepidocyrtoides sp. E14. The sequence goes on along the minus strand of JAHZMZ010003278.1, from coordinate 5,014 downwards.
AGATCTCCACATTAAGTTAAAAGTGACCATGCAAATATATTATCATTATTATTACCACCCACCACCACAACTGATGGCTGATGATGACGCATGAAAGTGAGGAGCTTCATACGTACGTAAAATACAACTGGAGCAAATGAGTAATGGACTTGCACAACGTTGGGTCACCGTGTGGGATGGGAAAGAATGGAGTCTGACCGGACCGTTAGAGTTTCAGTGCATTTAATTTTTGAATAAAAAAGTACTGAATTTTATTTAGAACTGATGACTTTAAAGTAATAAAGTTCATGCGTTGTTGAATGAAGAATAGACGGGGTTCACCCAAAACACCTTGGCCGATGTGTTGTAACATCCAAATCAATGTTATGTTCGGATTCTAAAATTAAAACTAGCTAGGAACTGCTCAAGAAAAAAGTTCAAAACCGGAAAAATGGGCGGCTAATGATTTAAAAATAACGGAAAATTCAGAGGGCACTGGATAGCTTAACAACTACTTTTCTGATTCAAACGAAAATTTGTATGTAAATAGAATCTGAGTTGGGAAAAGGGTATCAAATGTAGAATTTTAAAATTCGAAAACTTTCAAGGTCAAAGGTCATTTTAAAGAAATCCAAACAAGGTGAAGTTTTCTAAAATGCTCAAGAACTGCTGCCCCTCGTAAATTCCTACACCTACCGTGGTTTCAAAATTTTTATGTTCGGATTCTAAAATTAAAACTAGCTAGGAACTGCTCAAGAAAAAAGTTCAAAACCGGAAAAATGGGCGGCTAATGATTTCAAAATAACGGAAAATTCAGAGGGCACTGGATAGCTTAACAATTTTAAAATTCGAAAACTTTCAAGGTCAAAGGTCATTTTAAAGAAATCCAAGCAAGTTGAAGATTTCTAAAATGCTCAAGAACTGCTGCCCCTCGTAAATTCCTACACCTACCGTGGTTTCAAAATTTCAGAATCTGCAAATCTAATGCTGCTACTGGAGGGCTTTCCTAGGAACATGCATGCCAAATTTGGGGCTGAAATTCGTTCAACCGTTATTGGAACTTACTTCTTTACAAGTACGGGGTACTAATTTTCATCTTAGAAGAATCCCAAAATCACATTATGGCCAAGGTATTTAAAGGTCCGTCCTATTAACGGTCCATGGTATTGCTTTCTCTTTCGGACTTGACCCATATGTCATCAATAATATCATTTGCCTCACTAAAGTGAGATGAGTCGTCTATTGAATTTTCCAGAAGTGACTTGTCTTAATACCAGATAGCAAATTATTGATATTTTTAATATAAACTGCTTAGCATTCCTGAATAAAATTTTGATTTTATTTTCATTAATTCAGTATAGTTTCCAGTCAGTGTTGTAGTACATTTATACAATAATTTTAAAAAATTTAGAAAATGAAATAGCTGTATTATCTTCTCCCTTCTACCATGATAATATGATATCCAAATTTTGTTTTCACTGGTGGATTTGTGTAGTTTGGGTTGTCTATTGTAGAGATTGGCAGTGCAAATGCAGCTTCCTTTTGTTAAACAAAAAAATACTGATGCTTAATTTCATTCGAATTGCTGTGCGTTTCAAAATAATATTATTTAATATGCAATGATGATAACGTAACTACCTACCTGGAAAGGTCCAACCATTGAACCTCTGGTCATCCATCCCAAATCACCCTAACAAAGACAAAAGGATTTCAAATGTTTTAAAAATAAATGGTTGAACGACTAAAAAATGTGCTTTCCATTTCTTTAAATCAGCATGTAGTATCGCCATACGCATACCCCACTTCGAGCTTTATCTTCACTGTAATTAGTCGCGACCTCATTAAACTTGACACCAGACTGCAGCTTTTCCATCGCTTCCATTACTTTTGAGTGCTTCTCACAAAGGATGTGACGTACCTAATTAATTTAACCCAAACATAGTAAGTAGTAACACTGCCGTCTCAGGTGTCAGGTGGGCGATAACGTACAGTACATACCTTGACTGCAGTACCTCCTTTCGGTGCTGCTTTCTCTTTCTCTTCTCCTTTCCCACCACCACCACCAGAACCTTTACCCTTACCTCCTCCTTTACCCCCCGCGTCTCCTTTCTTACCGGCGTCCTTTTTAGGACCCATAACTGCTAGGCATAAATGTGTATACTCTTTCTCGCTGCTCAGATTATGACAAAGATAAGATAAAATAGCTGAACAATAAGTTTTCAATTATGTATAGTATGGCTTCGTTTCGTTCATCACCACGAAAAGTGAAGAAAGTGGAAAAAGTATTTGTCATGTCATAATACTCATTTGCCATCATCATCATTATCATTCCATCACCTGTGAAGAGGAGAAAGATGGGCAACACATGGGACATGTTTTTAGTATTTGCCCCAAACAACGCAACATTTTCATTCCTGGTGTATGCTTGCGCTGACTTTCGTACAGAAATAAGCGGCTAGTGTATTTACTATTTTTACGCTCGCTCTACTAGGTCTTTTGTTTTATTTCTCCAAAAACACTTCTCTCTCAACTTCAACATTTTGACAGTTTCCGTGCCTAGTCATCATAACAATAGTAATGCCGTAACTTTTCTATCCTCAATAGCAGGTAATTCGATTAAATAGTTGGTAGAAAGGATACCAAATATTGAGTGTGGTTATCTGATAGAAAAGTCAATTCAGGGCTTGTCGTCGCTGCTGTTTTCAACTGTTACATGTTATGTTTGGTTTGTAGACTTTAAATTTGATCGTCAATCGTAACCTACTCCCCCTGCAACGTGTAAACTGTTCGTTCTGTCTGTATTTCAATACTGTAAAGCGTCTCTAAAAGTGTGAAAAGAATGGAAGCATTTTTGAAAACTGGAAAGCTTGCCAAGTCGGCACCACGCTCAGATGGAGGTACAGAAGGGAATCAGACAGGCAATAAGAAAAAGTCGTGGCCCGTGCCGTGGGTAGAGAAATAGTAAGACGGTATATAAAATGTTTGGATCAAAAGGATGACAGTTAAGTCAAGTGACATGAATAGGCTAACTGAAAATTGTTTATTTTTTGTAGTCGTCCACGGAATATTGACGATGTAGTACAACAAGAGGAAGTTGTGGCAGTATTGGGAAAGATCCTGACGGTAGATAACCAAATCAATACTAGCACTGTGCTTGCATTTGTCGCTTATATATGAGTAATAAAACCGTTTAAAATACTACGTGTTTTCAGGGTGCCGATCTCCCAAATCTTCTGTTCTATGGACCACCAGGTATATGATGATTGCAAACATGTGGTGCTGGCGTTTTTGTGGACTGTAGTTCAATGTAATGTATTTTGTTCTACTTGATGCAATTGATTATTCTTTTTTCTATAAGGGACGGGAAAAACTAGTACTATTCTGGCCGCTGCTCGGCAATTGTTTGGTGATTGTTACAAGGAAAGGTAATAACTTTAACGGTGTAACTGTCAAGCTTCTTAATTTATTGTGTAGTTTGTTATTCAAAATTTTGGAATCTAAAGTTTAGTTATTAATTATTGACAACAATATGACTTTTGTTTTAGAATTCTGGAGTTGAATGCCTCTGATGAGCGTGGAATCAATGTAATACGAGAAAAAGTGAAAAAATTTTCTCAACAAACTGCTTCATCGACACTACCAGAGTCAGTTTTTTATGATTTCATTATATTTGAAATGTCTTATTGACTATCCATAATTGCCAGAGAGTAATAATTACAATGAATATAATACTATGCAGCAACCAAGTTTGCATTAATTAAGTAAATACTCTCTTATCGTTTTATAGGTACGCACATGTCAAGTACTCAAGTACCCATATAATATCAAATGATGTTCAATATATGCGGTTGATTAAAATGTCCTTTAAATTTGTTTTCAGAGGATGAAATGATTTTACAGAGACTGGAAAAAATTTGTTCGGAGGAAAGTGTAAAATTTGAAAGTGGGGTTTTGAAATCACTTATTAAGGCATGCGAAGGTGATTTGCGAAGAGCGATAACAAGCCTGCAATCTTGCCATCGTCTTAAAGGAAAGGATCATGTTCTAACAGTAGTGGATGTTGAAGAACTTTCAGGGGTGAGAGTGAAGTAGCAACTGTATTTGAATTTAATCATATTAGTAGCATAGAGTTGAAGTATTTTTGTATTACGTAACATTGTTTATTTTTTGTAGATGGTTCCAATGCAACGGGTAGAGGAAATGTTTGGTGCCTGTCAAACGGGCAATTATGATAAGGTTGATGATGTGGTGGAAAGGATGAGTCGAAACGGATTGCCAGCTGCAAAAGTTTTGGACCAATTTTTTCACTTCACTTTGTCTAATGATCAATTGACTGATGCACAGAAAGCAAAAATCTTCCAGAAAGTTTCTGTAAGTATTTGCTGTCAGTTTGAAGTATAAAGCATAAGGCTCAAGCATGACTTTAACCGATACTAGAATATATTTAAATAAATGTTTTGTGTTTTCTCTCAAAGGAATGTAATTTTCGTCTAATGGACGGTGGAAGTGAATACTTGCAATTGATGGATCTTGGAACTACCGTAATGCTGACTGTGTCATAATTTTGTAACAAAGAGATGAAGGTGTTGTCTAAGCATAGTTCGGTTTTCAATGTGTGTACTCTTAGATTAGTCCTCTAAGTGTGTACTTGCGTAATAATTTCAAATCAAAATAAATCAGACTCAAGTAATAATAATAACATACACATACAAGTATCACTACCAATAATTGAGCCACTCAGTGGCACTGAGTCACTGCGCCTTAGAATGCACCTATCAAGTGAATACAGGGTCCGTGTTCCCGTAGTTTCAATTTTCTCCATAGTACTAACTAACAAAATAATAATCTGGAAGCTTTGATAATGCTACTAAAATACGCTTAGACTCTAAGATAATAGAAAACTTTCTATAATCTTAGCTTAGACCATAGAATAATAATAGGAAAGAAAGATTATTCAATTTAAAAAAAATATGAAAATTGTTGTCATTTTCTCCGCGCCTTAGTTTGTTTAGTTACCCCCGGTCTAGGGTGCAAG
>JAHZMZ010003277.1:0-11767 GCA_027743805.1 Lepidocyrtoides sp. E14 | reverse complement strand
CTTAACTAAAGCTGGTAGTATCATATGATTATCATCTATTATAGCCTATCATAAGTTGGAGCCTTATTTCAATTTGAAGATAAAGAGATAAAATAATATTAGGTAAATACATGTCTACGATTTTTGACAACAATTTTCTCCATGTTTTCCAGTTCTTTGTGTTTAGGTGTCTGCAGATAAGACTGATGCGATAATATATAAGTAATATGGGAATCATTACATTGCAGCCGCATCAGTGCTCCGATTCATGAGTAACTTTTAATACATTTTCGGTAGGACAGTAGGAAGATTTTTCATACGAAATACTTCACGTGTATCATGTACTTCTCCCTATTTTCTGTCATTATCTCTGGCAATATGAACCAGGTAGGAAATTCATAATCAGAAATGATGGATACAAATAACAAGTAGCTGCCTGCAGGTAGGTGCATAAGCGACATAGGAATGCCGTCGTGTAAAGGGAAAGGGTTCAGTTCAACTTTTGCCGAACAAGTGTAATAAGTAGATGGAGAGTACACAGCTGCAGCTCAGGTAGGGAACTTCTTCTTGTGAGAAGTGTATCAAAGGGCTCAGCATGAGTGCATCTTATAATCAACGTAAATGAATGCAAGTGTTACCGTTATTCCAGACATCAACATAATTTCCTACATCCGTCTTTTGATGTACATTTCATTATAAAGTTTAAAATAGGATAACTTAACTCTATACAATCATCATTCAAAGTTTTATTTTTTTTGGTAGCAGTCTGTTTTACGATGAGTATCTCCCTGTCTGAGAATCTTTGCATTCGCTTCGTTACCTTCCCTTGATTCAACTAGTTATTCTGATTTAACTCACAGCTCGGGGGCATAAAGTGATTGTTGTTCTCTGGAATGAAACGAAGGAGGAGGACTGATTACTTACATTTTATATGCACCATTTGAAGATGTGAGTCAATAGCCGCATAGTCTTTCCTGCGATGCATGGGGTAATCTTATCAATAAGTAGAACAAAGGAATTCTTTTGAGGTGTATATCTTAAAAGCAGACGTCATTTTATACCAAATAAATGTAGAATTTTTAGTAATTACAATACAACGCGACATTTACATAAAGACATACTGTTAAGTATATGAAGTACAAAAATNTTTTGTATCAAATAAATGTAGAATTTTTAGTAATTATAATACAACGCGACATTTACATAAAGACATACTGTTAAGTATATGAAGCACAAAAATGTGCATGCATTCCAAACTTTATGTGCGTCTATTTGTAAAGCCAAGTAGCTCCTCTGATAAAAATTTACTGCTGTGAGTCTGTGCATCATATCATTCGTAATCGTTGGGAAAACATTAAAATTAAAACATTTATTGAATAAGTACAATGAACAATTTTGCCGATTAAAATTCTCATAATTATAACTACTGGCAAACGCTCAAATGGAAAAATACCAATAAGCAAATCTCCAACAAATGGGCTTAAAATCTGAGCCGTAATCCCAATAAACGACTAATTAAGTTTATGCTCATCTGATTCGGAAGGAAAACATTTCAGACTAACCATTACATGAGTATTTATTGCACTTGATAAGCGATTTATCTACAAGTGTACTAGTTAGATGAGCAATAAAGTTGCTTTCAATTTTCATGCAATTTATCTGTAAATGTAATCAGTTTAAGAATCTGAACCACTGGCCGAAAGTAAAAATTAACAATAAACTTACTTTTTAAAAACACATATACCTCTTTGTTAATATATAATCTGTACGTAAATGTAACTACAATTGCAGCGTCTGTCTACTTAAGTCCAAATTGTACTACACATTTAAAATAGAATGATAAATGATAATGAAAGTTGTAGTAGCAATGTAAGTAATGCACAATAGTAAAATCTTCTTTATTTACTCACAAAAAATGTATTATTCTTTCTGCGTTTCTGCGGTTCGATGATCTCGGTTAGGAGGATTTTGGCAAAAATGCTGGTAATAATAATAGTAAATAAACATATATTGTCTGATGTTGTGAAATCCAAGAAAATAAGAGTACAAAAACCATGAAATTGTTCTTAAATGTGTAGTCTTACGATGAGAATATTTTTTTCCTTGATACTTGTGTGGGGCTTCACAATTTTAACTAGTCACCAAGAAAATCATTTTTTCTTACAAAATCACCTCAATTTGGTCATATGTATTTTTTATTTGCTGCCAGTGTAGTTTGCGATACGCTTGGCAAAGTTTAAACACGATAAATACATAACACAGGAGTTCTTTTGCAACTCTTGCAGCAGCAGCATATTATAATATAACCATTGCCCATTTTCAGTGTCATTGGAAAGTGCTTAAAAATTTATTTAGGTGTTGCGAAATAGTGAAATCGTCCGCATAAACGTTTCAACGTAATAATGCAGATTTATTCATGAAAAAGATTTTCATTTTTACGGGCGAGAGCCAACCATCCAAATTCAAAAATATGCACATAACCAATATGAGATTTAAGGATCAAGGCCTACAGATTTAAAAGTACAATAGACTCAATTTTTTAAAAGCATTACCATAAATTAAACCATGCTGTGGAGATGTTCCTAATCTAATAGTAATATTGCTCAACGCTATGATTTTTTATTTATAACTACTATTCTACATGTTAATTTACGAGAATCCCACCGTTAGGTAATTACTGCATTAAGGTTTAAGTATTTGAATCACTTGATCTATTAAAATATGGTACAAACATTAACTTGACATTGAAGTTAAAAGAAACGGTTTAAAAGCCATGAACACAATCGTCCCTCACTTCGAATTTGACAAACTAAGATAATGAAGAATGTTTTCGAATAAAAATTGCATTATCATTTTTATCATTAAATATGCTATTTTTCGATGAATAAATTTCATAAGACATGAGCTTGGCAGGCCACTGTTTGTTCCAATAACGAAACAACTGAAACTTTGTAAGGAGACAGCAATCAACAACTACATGTATGCAAGAGCTGTAGATTACTCGATTTGCGTTGGTTAATTTGTAGGTATCAAAGCGTCTACATTGTTTTATAAGTACCGAAGCGAGGATGAATAATGTGATGCGGGCTGAAGAGGAGGCATGAAATAATTACTCTGGTTGAGAGGAGTTGCGTGGAGGTTGGCCAAAGGATGTACATGGGTAAAAGTTTAAAATGTTCTATGCATAAATCCATCCCAATAGACAGTATTAAGTGTTAGGAGCACCAAATACATCAAGTTATTGTATATTAATAAGAGGGTCAATGTGGTGGTAAAATATACAATTTAGTAACTGAATCATGCTCATAATTTGTGTCCATATGGTTTAATTACCTGCTGCTGATAGCCCGAGTATGTGTATCTCATCATATCATGACTGTACCATCGTACTCAAAAAATCTCACACGTTGCATCTTTATTATTTGAAGCCGTAACAAGGCAAATTACTTTGTTCCGGTTCAGCTTACAGCGTTTATTGTGAGCATCGGCAGGTGCTCAATGAGCATAGTGCCACAAAAATTGCAAATCTCTTCTCTCTCTCGTTAATGCTGAAAATAGATCATTCACAACTTTGCCAAATTGAAAGCACTAAAAGTGTGTGCTCATTTATTTGTTATTATGACTGAAATTAAAACACTTTAAAGCAAAATTTAATTATATTCACGGGGATGAGGAAATAAGATTTTCAGGTCATGTATGTGATATACATGCATTAAAAAACAATGCATCCCAAGCACAAAGAAATTAATTATTGCAAGTTAAGTTTTGATATAGTCATCTCTTCATTCCTAGATACCTAAAATAGGGTGCCGCCGGCATCTTCATATGTCCATTGAAATAATAGTATTATTCCGTGACCATATCGTAACGTTTCAAATTCTCTACTCACTGACATGGTTTTTTCTATGGACGCGCTCACGTTTCATTTATAAATATTTTACCAGGTTGCCGATTTATTATGCCACAGTTTTGCAATAAAATCGTTTTCGATTGTAGTATTTTAAATAGAATTTAAACACGTATCTACATTGCATGTAAAGCGGACTTTGCAACTTTAAAAAGTAAGTTTTCACTTTCCATCAAATTTCTGCTCTATTACGACTATGACCTATGACAAATTTTTAAGGATTCGTAATGGTTTGGTCGGAAACGACCAAAACCATATATCGGCATAACGTAATTGTTGACTTGTGAAAGGGACTTTGGTATAATATAAAGCTTAGATAATTTACTGCACTTAATTTAATCCATTGCCGTTTGTATTCGCTTGACGTAAAAATTAGAAAATATTTTTGCAAATAGTTAAAATGGCACCTTAAATGGATAAAATAGTGACAATAGCATAGCTTTGTAAAGAATGAACATGTAAAAATAGTGTATTCGTTGAAAATTTCACGCATAGACATAATTGTGTAGACAAAATGGAAAATGATACTTAAGCTCCTAGCTTTTCTGTCTGTAAACGTAAAGCCCTATTTTAATGAACTAACTAAGAATGGCTTCAAGTTCTATGAGTATGTAACAGCAGTCATTTAAGTTTCATAAATCATGATAACAAGACTATAGTTGCCACAAGGCTAATGCTGCAGAATAGAACATGCCATACAATCGCGAAATGATGTCGCCTCTTGCAGGTATTTTTAACAAGTTCGTTGGTTAGACTAGCTTTAGGGAAGTCAGACAAATTAATGCTAATCTTTCTCGGAGCTATTGTCATTAGATATTTTTGCTATTCGAGTAAATAACTTCCTACCAATTGCTGGCTTGTATATAATTGCCACCTCTCTTCGTTTAATATGATTAATGACATTGCCACTTTGCAAGCGCATGTCACACACAGTTTTTATTAAATTATGCTCACCAAACAGCTACAAGAACAAATTTCTTAAAGCGACATCGTAACATTCTTTGATTTTAAATGAGCTATTCAATTACCCTTTTTCCAACCCAATTTATACGGAGGTATCAACCCGTGAAAACATTAATATGTACTGTCGCAATAAATTCCTTGAATAAATATAATATGTAAATACAAAATAACTGCATAAACCTTTCACATTTATAAATATATAGGAAAGGTGTTAAAATTATAAAGACGAAACGAGGTTTAAAGGAGGGATAAATCATTATATTTTTGATTAAAGAACATGCGTGGTGTAAGCATACGAATCATACGATGAACAATCCAAAAAGCTATAATTTCATCACATTATTCACTTTGTACACATTTTATTGTCTTAGTCTCCAACACTATCTTTAAAGTCGGCGCAACCTATGGGCCATTACGACGCGAAGAGTGTATTAAGTTACGGTAGCTGTCAACGAAAATATCATCCTTAAAAAGTAATTGCAAAAAAATGCAACAATGGCTGAACAGATCACATTTGAAGAAAATGAATCTTGCATTTTTGAAAACGATGATTACATCTACTGCATCTGTGTAACATTTCAGCCTTCCCATGATGAAAAAATGCATTTCAACAGTCACATTGATTGTTATTATTCGTGTATGTTACGGATGTGGATAAAACGATCAAAAATATGCATAGCGATATACCTATAAATTTGCCAACCGAAGAAAGATGAAATCATGAAATGAAACATGCTCATATAATTTTAAAATAAATATCCACTTAATATAAAGGTAAAAAAAATGATTCTTCGTTATTATTATTCTTTTTTATTATTTTTGTTCTTCTCTCTTCCTCACTACCTGTACAGTTTAGTCGGGCAATGCGTTTTTTACATTATACGTATTATTGGCTGCGTACAACAATAACAACGAACAACAGCGTTGAATGGAGGACTAGGCATGTAGGTTTATAGGTGAGAATTCTATAAACGGATTGTATTGTATTAACGTGCAAACTTGTATTTACTACGACCGTCCACACACACACACACATTCAAAAAAACCTGCTTTGACTTTCGTGGTAAAAATTGTAGACTTGTTGTTCCTAGCTTAATGCTGACAGGCAACACTTGTTCGTTCACTTGATTTGATGGTGGTGGTGAGAAGGATGATATGATGATGGGCCTGCGCTTGTTCCTCTTTTGCTTTCAATGTTTACTATTATGCCATTAGATATCTCTATACAACTGCATTAATTCACAAGTTCTAAAGTTGAGTTATAAAGAAAGGGAATCGGTTTGTCTTTGTGAAAAAAATGATTTTGCGTTGCATGTCCCATAAGTAGAGCTTTCATACTTTTTCCCGTAAATTCCCTCTTTCTTTCTTGCCAAGTTGGTGGTGATGTTTGTACGTACGATGATAGTCAAGTGATAATGACTTTGGCTATTATTCCCTTCTCCCGGTCTTTGTATACATTCTTGATAACTAATTTCTACTTTGATGCGCACTACTGTTTTAAAAGTTTACTTCCCTTCTCTGCTCTTTATGTAAATTTAAAACTGTGGGCATGCGAATACCATAATGATGATGAAAATATGAGGTACAAGTTTAAATGGAACGCATTTTCATTTCAAATTTAAGTTTTCCTTTCTTTCTAGTATTCATTTCTTTAATGCAAATAAAAGACAATCCACCGTATTTACACTGTGCTTGTGCAGTCTTTTACTTACGCTTCACACTTTTTCTGTTTGTCGGATAAGGGAGCTTGCATGTAAAGTTTACATTGTAAACCACTAACAATAATGTGTGTGTTGCACTTTTGCATTCTATTAAAAGTCAACGTATTATACTGCAATTTGCTAGTTTTATAACCCGTCGTGTCGTGTGGGTCTTTTTATTAGTGTTGGTTTTTCCTTCAATGCTTTTCCCCTATTCTTACTGACATACCCTACAAGCACTAGGTTAGAATGCGGTTTATAACATAAAAAGGTTCGATTCAAGCTGATTCTATATTTCAGTTACTACTTGATTTAAAACATTTACAGATGTAAAATGTCTTAAAGTAATAATAATTGTTTACACATTGTTCAGAAGTACACATAGACATAGGTGCGCCCTTGATTTCCATTAAGATGGAAAGGAAAAGTAAGCCTTTTTGGTTGGGACACTAAAGTCGTTGTTGATACATTAGATGATGAGCAAGCAGATGAGTAAAATTTTGCTTTTTTACAAATCCGAAGCTTGTAAAGTCATTTAGAACTTTCTTGGTATATTGGTTTCTACAACAAAAATATGTATGCAAGAAAGCATCATCTAAAGTCTGAATATAAACTTGCTCTTTCTATTGATAGGTACGTACGTTTAATCAAGAAATAAAACTCAATTATAATAATTTAACAATAATAAGTTTTCCTTTCGTTCAGGTCACCGAATTCAAGGCATTTTCCCCCCTTTGAAAATAATGTAATTGACTCGTCATTCATTATGTCTACCTTCTTAAGTTTGTAACATTTTGTATGTAAACAGTAAACAATGCATGAAACCGACATATGTACATATGTATATAATGTGTGCGCATTCAGCAATCACATATTTAAAGGGAAGTAGATGCAAAAGACAAACCACTTTATAAAAAATCCTGATTCAAAATGTATACATGTTGTGTGCGTGCAACAGACGGAATCAGAAAAGGAAAACTTGTTAAGATAAATAAATAAAAGTGAATCCTTCCTCTATCAGGAAATTTATTTTCCCTGGGTTTGTTGGTATTGTTGCAATTGTTGTGCTATTATTATTAACGTATGCATTCATTTGTGCATTTTAGCCATACTTACCCACACAACATACATCAAAGACAAGCATTAAGTATTATCATCAAATCACTCAACGGTTTCATTTAGCTTTCCTTTTCACTTGCCTACTATATTCGTCTGCTTGTCTACTCATCGCTCATTCATCGACGCTTACCATTTAACAAGTTCATTCTCTGCAAAAAAGCGCATGTGTGCGGTGTGCTCATCTCTGATCAATTTGATTAGCATCATTTTGCAATGATTGAATTTATCATTTCCTCACTCACACGTTTTAGGTGAAAAGAAAGATCTGTAATTTGTGCTGCAACAAAAATACACGCCAAAAATAGATAATTTCGATTTCAATCCTTGTAAGTGGAACTATTTTTTTTCTAGGCTGAAAGAACTGCTGTAAAGCAGTAGTCATTTTTATAAAAGCAAAAAAAGACTTGAACCTCATTCAAGGAAAGAAATGAAAGATCCACTGATTGATAATTGATACGCAGTGATCATCATTTAGCATTTTTACTTATCTGATTGAAGTTTTGGTAAATAGCGGTTGTATTTATTCTGCTGCGTTTGAAGATGGTTTTAAATGCAGTCATTTATTGCTAAATGCAACCGCAAGTAGACCTTAATAACAACATGGTGCCCTTTTCAAGAGCAACGCATTTTCCACATGGTGCATAATATACATATAGGTACTGCTTGTAGTCAAAGTTTTGATGCGAAGGCGAAGACGAACCTTTATTTCTACTCTTGGGATATTTTTTTTATTTCTTTTTTTTCATTAATGTGCTAAATCTTAAAGTTTAAATACCACGTATTAAAATGTATGTGCAAGTGTATGAGAATAAGTAAAAGTATACACACGGCTATTTGAATCTCCTTCTGAAAGCGTTGAAAGGACTGCAACTCAAGAATAAAAGGATTCTCAAAAAAAAGAACAACATACAGTCTACAGAATTGACTAAGGGTACGGTACCTATGAATGTAAGTATTTTTGAAACGTAATGCGATTTTCTCATCCTGCCATATTCCCGTTTACCTATTTTTGCACAAAAATTATTCTGTAGATTTTTTTTTTCAATTTCTAAGGATTGGCCATTATCGCCTTTGTGTGTTAAGTATACCTTGTACATTATTGAAAAAAAAACTTTACTTGATTTCAAAAGAGACTTATTTTTTAACACTGCCAAACCTGTAACAACTACGTCAAGACACACATCCACACTCTCTTGTTTCGCCACAAAAAAGGGTTGTGTTGGTCATACAACAATTTTCTCGATGATCCAACAATTTTACAGGATTGTTTGACAAAAAATGAGAATAATACCAGTGAAGGTGGGGAGTCTCGTGAGGGTCTTATAATTTAACAAATTAGGTACAAATTTTGAAATCTTTTTGAAACCAAAAAAGTTGGGTTTAGACGATCAGATCTTCACAGTTTTCGCCATTTGCTTGTCGTGCGCTGTTTCATTGACAGCTTACACCAAATGTTTTGTACGTAGTTATTTTTAAAAATTTTATTCAAAAGAAATCTTGTCATTGTATGTACCATTCCAATCGTTGGCTTACAAGTGAAAACAATCTTTAGAAACACTGACAAGGACTTTGATCTCAGGAAATATAACTAGTAAATTTTAATCAAAATGTAATTCATCAACAGGTTCCCGACAAGAGGACGCTGTTGGAGTTACTAAATTACAGCAAAAAGGAGAGAAAACCCTGTCACAGTGAAATAGATTCATTAGGACAGTGTGTGATCATCGTCGACTTTATCATCATCATCATTATTATTATTACCATAAGCTATACATAAATATTTGGCGTATCTTGGTCGCAGCGTCAAGTCCTCATCACGGTCTCACTTGTTACCTGTTGTTTCATCTCCTCTTTAACACCAGACTGCTACCTGCTCCTCTCGCTAAAAGAGTACCTTTTACTTTACCTACATACAAAAATCCTTTTGCCTTCTTCGTGGAACTAACAACTAGACTTGTTATTATTGATCATCACTGTCGTATAAACTCAATACAGCATCATCCTCAGCAAACTTGACTCACTGTGATTACTTGAGGGAGGGCCACTCTGTGTGCACTGCATCATCCAAGGGAGACACAGAAGACGAAGAAAAAACAACAAGTTCTCTTTCAAAAAGGCTCGTCGTCATTGCGTATTCGTCATCATCATAATAATCATCCTCCTCGCCAACATCATCATCAACATTCAAAAAACAGCATTAGATATGCACACATAAACATATTAAACACACACTAGGTTACTCGGTTTGTAAGATCACCGTCGTCATCACCATCAACAATATTTTATCTGTTGTAGTAGACATACTACATCGTTTTCACCTCTTCTTTTTCATCATCATCTCCTACCAAAAAATTTATGCTGTGGACTAGCTTCAGCAAGAAAACGTGAAGGAAGACTGAAGAAAAAGCGGCGTGCTTGCTCCATCATATCATTGTTGTTGTTGCTAGTGTTGCTTGGTGTGGTTTGGTGTGTAAGGTTGTGTCTTATCATCATCATCCTACAACAGTATTACTCTCTTACTGAACTGAAGTCTTGCAGGCTGGTCCTTTTCTTGCTCATTTTCTCAGTGCGTAAGTCCAAGTAAATACGTAACACCCAAATGAGAAACCTGAAATTTTATTAAACCGTTATTATTATTACTACAATTGTTGCTGCTGCTGCTGACTGACACTGTGTGTGCAATTGTGCATACTAGTAGAGTGCGACCAAGATTTTTAAAAGGGTAGGTATATGTAAAGACTATACAAAAATCTTCGTACATAATTCATCATCTCAATACGTACAGAATTCGGTTTGATAATAAATGACGATATAAACAAGCCAAACAAAATTTGTGTAGTTTTGGGGCAATTCAGTTAGAAGAAGGCTGAAGGAGAGCGAAATATATGTATGTATCTTTCACTCTTTTTAATAATGCGAGTCTTATAAATACATAGCTTGAGCGCATCTTTAACCCTTCATTATTATTGTTACTTTTTTTGATACATTATAAAAACTGCTGTATTTTAGTAACTGCACGTACATAGTGCATGCTATGCATTGTTGCTGTTTGTATGGTATGTATGAGTTGCAGTCTTACTTATAAGTATGCAGATACACATGTACTTATTATTATTTCATACGCATTCTCAATAATAACAAGTGGTTTGGTTACTGTGGTCAAACCTGACTCTCTTATTTCGTCTTCTTTCTGGTCTCAATGACTTTTGACTCCTTGACTGACTTTGGATTTTTTCTGGGCTGAAAGAAGGAGTGAGTGAGATGATGATCATGTAGTAGATATGCAGCAACTAAACATCATCATTTCAACTACTACTTACATCAAATCATTGTCTTCAGATTGAGAAACGAGTGTGCTGTCTGAGGAGAGAAGTGTACGAGCCAAATGACCATATCATACAAGAATAATATCCTGTCGTCTATAAGAATTTTTGGTGGTATTTTGTGCGGTGGTGGCTGCTTTGCACTTGCAAACCTGCTACCCTCATTTGATGCCAATGTTTTTCTCTGCATAACGTACCAACACAGTGTCCCGGAAATTGAGGAAGAAGTGTGTCACGAAAAGAAAAGGTGTAAATTGGAAAGCTAATTGGTGTGTGCGAGTGCTTCAGAAATTTTATTTTCTTCCATGAATTTTTGCTTTCACCTGTGAAGCGGAAAAAATGTCAATGCACCATGTGATATCTAAAGTTGTGTAGCTGCTGCAATCGTGTCTAATTATGATTTTTACTTTACTCTATCATCATCAGTGACAGCTAGCAATATTAATTACTATCAGTGACATGGGATTTTCGGAAAGTGACAGTTTTCACCATTAACAGCTCGGAGTTATCAGACGGATTACACTTTTACAAGATTTTCATATACTTTTTATACAGGTATCAATTTTACATTTACAGCCATTTATTTTATCAGTTTTTTCTTCTTCTTTTTAGATTTGCATGTCAATTTCAATTTTCTTTCGAATCATTGGTTATGTGTATGATAATAAGTTATTATGATGTTTATTAATGATGGTCGCAGTGACTGATATGAAAAGACACTACTCTACAAAGAAATCAAAGTGCATTGCAATTCTAGATAAAAAGAAAGACGAATA
>JAHZMZ010003276.1:0-10738 GCA_027743805.1 Lepidocyrtoides sp. E14 | reverse complement strand
TACATTCAAAAAAAAGAGAGATAATTTTCTTTTTATCTCATCTCAAACTCTTGTCTGTGTTCCAACCAAAAAAAAAAGAAGAAAGATTCGTAACATCATCATCATTACTCTACTTATTCCTCTTTATTTTCAAACTTCATTTCAAAAAGGGTTAAAACTCGAAAAAAAACAGCACATTCCATTGCTACAATACCATCAAAGGAAGAAAAAAAAGAGTACTGAACCAAAATTACAGAAAAAATGCAAGTAAAGCACGTGTACAACATTTGCTCTGTGTTGAAAAAAAGTAGAAAAAAAATATATCATCATCAGCATCATTTTTTTTTCTCCACTCTCACTCACAAGTCACAATACACATAAGCCTGTTTACTTTGGATTGTTGATGTAACGGTATCTCTATTAAAACTCTGAAAGCTAAACTATCCATGTTAAACATAATGTGGTAATAGAAACTCAACTTTATACTACTCGGTTTTATTCTCTCCTCTCCATTCATCCAACCCTGTCAAAACAATTTCCTTGTCAGTTTCGGTTTTTCCTGACGTTCTAGTCCTCCCCCTCCTCCTCTACCTTCTCCCACAAACGAAAAAAAAAGAAAGAAGATATGTGTGTGTGTTTTTCCTATAACTTTTTTTAAGTGACTAAAAAAGTAAAGTAAAAATAAAAGGGAGAAGAAAAAGAACATATTACTACTTGTTTTTCAACTAGTTTGCCAGAAATGGCTTTATATATTTTTTCAGACTCCCAGACAGACAGACAATCATCATGCTCGTATTCATTACCGATAATGTTCCTCTTCTTAAGAAGAAAAAAGAATTCTTATTTTTTTGTTGCCCCTCTCATCATCATCATCATCAGTAAACAGTGCCACTACTACACAGCCTGTTTTTTTTTTAGCAAGATGAAATCTTTAACAATTTCTGTTTTCTTTTTCCTTTCCTTTTTTTTTATTTCATCCTATCATCCCCATCAACAACACGTAGTCTCTTAGAGTCAAGTGAGTCAAGTAGTACTCCTCCTATTTTCTTGAAAACTCTTAACTGCTCTCCTCCTCGTATTTGCTAATAATAATTGGCTTGCTTGATGATGTTGATGATGATGATGATGGTGGGAGTAGATTGTGTTTTGCTACTTGGTTTCTTTTGATACGACCAAGAGTAAACTTGCAAAAAAATAAATGTTGACAGCTTGAAAGAACAGAGCTACGTTCAAACAGAATTTTTTTTACCACAGTCATAACACAGACCCACCACCGCAAGACGAAGCGAAGCGGATTATAAAAAAAACTTTAAAAAAACACGCCTAAAATATTTATAAATGCACCACTCCTCCTCCATACGAAAGTCACATTCTGAAAATAAATCTTATTGCAGAAACTGCGCTGACTCATATGATATGCACACTGCACACACGCTTGATTTTTTTTGAAAAGTAAATAATGTAATCCAACGAAATATACGAATTTGGTATAAAATTATACAATATTTCTAACTTGACATTGATTACATTTTATTCTATTAATTAACTCTACTATACTACCAAGCTACATTTCATCCCTTTTTTTCTTCTTCTGTTACACCCTCTTCTGTCTGAAGACCTTAATCTTTGCATTTTTTTTCTCTCGTCACATAAAAAAAATCCTCAAGTTACGTCAACCACTCTTGATGAAACCATCATCATCATCACCCTCTTTAGAAGAAAAAAAAATGCAGCAAAACAAAATTCGTGATTCGTTAGCAATGAAAAGGGTAGTAAAATGACACCAGGAATGGCTCAACTCTCTATCTCGAAAATAATAATGCGTAAGAGGATAACATCCGTAGAAAAAAAAGTAAGAAAAGGAGTGAAAAAGCACTCCAGGGATTTTTTTAGTCAGTGAAGGAACTACGAATAGATCCATTTCGGTATATTTTTTTTTATTCTTGTTTAAATGTAGGCACGTCTACTACTATTTCACATTTTTTCTCTCAGCTCAGCAGTAGCAGCAACATTATTACTACTTTCTTTTCTTTATCCTTTTTACTATCCGAAATATCTGAGTTGAACGAGTGAGTCCCCTTTCTCCCATTCATTTAAAACTTGAACTTTTCCATCTATGTCTTTTCCCCTTCTTCTTTTTCCAGTGCATTTCCTATTGTTATTTTCTCTCAGAAAAAAAAACTTTCTTGTCAACTGGGCAATAATGCACTTTTTTTTCTCTCTCCCTCTCTCTCTCTCTCTGAGACTCTGAAAATGCATAGTGCATTTCACTTCCTGGAAAATAAAAGTGCCGCACGGGAATACATACTTGCAATACAAAGCTTATCTCTCTATCCATCCTTATTTTTTTTTAATTCTTTAGAGATTTTCTCGTCATTTAAAAAAAAGTAAAAAAATATATCAGCCTTCTTAATGTATCAAACAAGCTGAATGAAAGTAACTAAAGTCGTTAATGTGCAAAGAAGAAGAAGAAGAAAAGTTAAGACGAAACCGAACGGAACTGAAAATTGCGTAAGAGGAAAAAAAAGCTTTAGTCTGTAAGCCTATCATCATCATATCAAACGGCATTATATTATCGTTATCCTTTTTTTATGCATATATCTTTCCAGCTTTGCTTGGTGCATTACCATTTCGTAAAAAAAATAAAGTAAAATTATAAGCATTAAAATGTCTATGTGATCCCCAAAAGTTATAAGGTCACATGATCCATTCATCCGTCCATATGCAAGGAGCAAACATGTAGGTTCAAGTTCATTGCATTTTTTTCTAGACTCGTCTCCACACTCAACGAAATGTAAGCTGATGATTTATGAATATTTTTGTGCATTGTTTAAAAAAACGCAATGTATTTTTTTTTTCATTCCCAATAGTATTTACACAGAGAGAACCCTGACATAAAAATAACCAGGCTTATTTGCTCAATGAATACTATCTAAAAAAAATACACTTCATTTCTATAATATCTTGTTTAAATACAACAAAAGGCTTGTACATTACAAACTGCCATGACACGACATGCCTCTTTATGCTTTCATTTTTTTTCCTTCTGCTCCTATAAATAGAAAAAAAAACAAGTCGGATGAAAAGTCAGTTCAGTCAGTGGAAAGAAAAGGGCATTATTGTAAAAATAAAAAAAAATAAAACTGGTTGGGTTTCTGTCGCACGAGGAGAATAGTAATGAGTATCATTTATTGTATTGCCTTGTTTGCTACTCAGAAAAGAAAAGAAAGAAAAGCAGTAACAAGTACAGAAAAAAAAATAAGCGAGAAAAAGAAACCGAGAAAGCAGCCAGTCTAATAATAATAATGATAAGAGTAGTAGTAAACAGTGTGACTTCTCTCTCTCTCTTTTGTGATTGTGTAATCGCATCAGCAAAAAAAAAAAGAGAAGTTGAAGCTAACATGCTTGTTTGTATGTATGAATGTTTCACTCTTTTGCTTTTTTCTTTTATTATGACACAATCGGATAGATTCATGAGTTTCACTGTAAATAAAATAGCTGGAGTAGCAGCAGCGTAACAAAGGATATAAAAAAAATATATATATTTATTTATTTATTTATTGTATTGCTTACTCAGCAAGGAGTCATGTCTGGTGATGGTGGTTGTCTCATGGAACAATGGAACGAATGTGGGTAGAGTAGAGAAACAAAAGATGGAGAAGAGAAGAGAGAGAGAGTAACGCATGCATAGAAGACAAGATATATAAATTTTACCATTACACTGCCAATTTTCCTTTTTTTTATGAAAAAAAAATACTAAACTACAATTTTTATGGGTGCTTCAAGCTTTTCATGTAAGAGTATCATCATGGTCATGATCAGCATTTGAAAGTGGAGGAAAATGTAGAAAAAAAAATATTCAATACATTTTTTTATGTCGAGATATTCATGGAAAAAAAGTGGATGGATGGAGAGATATTGGTATTCTTTTAATGTTTATTCTCGTGTTCAACCACTTAGCCGGTATGTTCCTGCTCTTGATCATACTGTCAGTCAAGTGGTATTGTAAATGTGGAGGGAATTCTACTACGGACGTAGGTACGTACACAAAGTATGTGTGCTTTTTTTTGGGTAGGTATTATCCAAATAGTTGGAGTGTTTTGTCTTTCTTTTTTTTAACTTCCTCCAGTTGCCACTCCACTTTGTCTACTACTACCTATATGTCTGTGTCTGACTGAGAAAAAAAATGATAGTGTGTAGTGTGTGTAGTGAGTAGTGAGGAGTGTGTGCAGCTCAGAGATATGTGTGAGTGCGTGCATGGCTGAGTTTAAAATACGGTTTTTATGAAAGGATAGTAAAAAAAGAAAGGAAAGAACAGGCTCGTTGTTATTCCTACTTTGTCTTTATTTTTATCGCTTATCGTTTATTCTGTGGTTGTCTGAAAAAGAAAGAATCTTTTTTTTTTGGTATGGAGAAACAGTGGTGGTAAATCTTCCGAACCTGGGGTCCCTCTGTTTTGGGAGGTTTTTTGGGTTAACATTAGTAGGTATTTGATGAGGCGGGGCAATGGGTGGAGTGTAGATATTCTGATATTGTTACAGGATCTAGGGAAATTTTATAGGAATCTGGAAGATATTCCATGGTTGGTTAGGATATGTGTTTCAGGTGATACAGGATAAATACGTGTCTATCCTTTGAACTTTTTTCAAAGTTTTTAAATAGCTTGTAAATACATCTCAAGTGCAGCCTTTGACAATATTTTTTTTCAACCCGAGAGATATAAATCTCTAGACAAAGCGGAAAAAATATTGTAGCAGAGTTCCTTCCAACGAAGGAGAAAAAAAATGCTCGTGTATGTAGCATTGCTTGTGTGCATGGAGAGGAGACGACGACGACAGGATTGCATTATATTGCAGTTGTCTCCTGAGGAGAAAATTGAGATGCTAGTTGACATTTACTTTGTGCATGTTGTACTTCCACACATACTTTTCACACCATCGCATTGCCACAAAACTCACGCACAAAAAGAAACAGTGCAATTGACATGACATGAAGAATGGGAAAATGCATTTCGTCGATACTGTAGTAGTCAACTCAAGAAGATTAATCTCGTTCTATCTTAATACTATGAACTGGCGAAACATCTTTTCACCACACAGCCCCATCACTATATAAATTTATTTAAATGGCATTGAAACTAAGCACCATTTAGATATCCAATCAAGTAATGAAAAATAATTCAGTTCTATTTTCTATGATGCAAGTTGACATTTACTTTGTGCATGTTGTACTTCCACACATACTTTTCACACCATCGCATTGCCGCAAAACTCACGCACAAAAAGAAACAGTGCAATTGACATGACATGAAGAATGGGAAAATGCATTTCGTCGAACTGTAGTAGTCTACTCAAGATTAATCTCGTTCTTTCTTAATACTATGAACTGGCGAAAAATCTCTCAATCCTACAGCCCCATCACTATATAAATTTATTTAAATGGCATTGAAACTAAGCACCATTTAGATATCCAATCAAGTAATGAAAAATAATTCAGTTCTATTTTCTATTCAGCTAATTACTAAATCAGAGTAATTTCATCCCATTTATTTTTCTCTACGCAAAAAATGAACTGTAATTAATCAGAGCAAGACCTACATAGCATAGCAGTAACATGATCAAGCTAAAAAAAACTATCTAATTAATAGACCATACGTATCTCCATCACGCTCAGGAAATTTATTTATTTTTTTAGTCAAAGATAACGTTACGCACGCTTCTAAAATAACAAAGAAAAAGCTACACTGGCTACTGCTGATAAAGCCAAAGTGAAGTGAACCCAAAGCAATCTAATAAAAGTCGTTGGTTTTTAGTAGAAGTAGTAGTAGGGCAGTAGTAGTAACATAATCCTGTCTCTATCGAATAGAGTAAACAGCTCTATATTACTCCACATGACACGCCATACCAAAACCATGCCAGCATGTGAATTAGTGAACAGAGAGAGCAGTAATTTGATTGTTTGCAAGAAAGAAGGGAAATAATATCACTCTTCTGCTCTCAGGTTACTCAACTCTCTCCCTGCTTCCCTTGCTTGCACACATGCAGGGATTTTTCCGTTGAATGGCGAAACAAAACGCGGCATGGTACAGTACAACAGCTCATTCGGTTAGCTGGTTAAATGTTATTTTTTTCAGCACACATATGGCTCTTCTGTGTAGATTTCCACTTTCCATTTCAACAAGCTTGGATTACTGCTACTCACAAAACGGTTTCAAGACAAACCATTTTCCTAGACTGCACCACCACTACTGTCTCTAATGATTATTTTTTTGTGCTCCGACACAGTTGAACCATGTTTCGGAGAGAAACATTATGTACATTGGTTTGGTTTGCCATATTTGTAATAAATTCCATTTTCTTCCATTTTCTCCTTTCAAACAAACACATAAACATTTTCGCTAATTGTTATGAAAAAGAGTAAAAAAAAACAAAAAGATTAGCATCTCAATTTTCACCGTGTGTACTACTAAAAAAACATTTTTTTTCTGGTATTGCTTCAGCTAAATGGCAATTAGCAGCTTTGTAGCACTCCATTTATCTCACAAAAGTAACCAACGTAATCCTTCTTGCAATCAACAAAGGTTGCCTACTACAACAACAGAAAAGAGCAATCTCCAGCCCAGTTATGAAAATTCCTCAAATTTCCCGGTAACATGACCTTACTGTCACACCATATTCCCATTTCTTCTCCTTCCAATTTTTTCCCGAAACATTTTCCACCACTGCTCAATCTAAAAAATGCAAGGCAACATACCCACACCGTACAACCCTTGCACAATTACATTCCAGACTGTTTATCCAGTCGAAAATTGCTTCATGCATTCACAATTTTTCTTCTCTCCTCCTTTTTATTATAAAAAAATATATAATAAAAACCTCTACCTGCCCTTTCTGCCCTTCCTTAAATGCATTCATGCATGCTTAAATGTATTGATGCTATTTATTCCAACAGCAAAAAAAATAAAAAAAAATAAAATAAAATAGAAAAATTTCGGTTTGGTTTCAGCCAGGAAGGAAATAGGCAGTCTTTATATTTTAATATGGTTATGCAATGTAATACTCTCGTTAGACTAAGCCAGACCTTATCAAAAAATATTTCCATTCTGAAACCCAAGGTTATTGAGTTTGCACTGAATATACAGCCACAGCCACACAGACAGCAAACAATAACAGCAGCACGAAAGAAGGAAAGAAAGAAAAAAAAATCCTTTTTTGCAATGAAATTGTTGTTTCTTATGGGCGGGTAATAAAAACCGGCATTTCCTAAACCTTGTAATCGCAAACAGTGCCTCATGCCTCATAATATGCATGCCTTATACCATACCTACCTACTATGCATATAATTTTTTTTATCTTTCTTCTGCAATCCTCTGAAAAAAAATATCTTTCCACGTATGCATTTCTCTCTTTACTTTTCCCTCTTCCAAAAAAAAACGCAGCATTGCTTACACATCGTGTATTGCCTTAAGCGAAATCCTTTTCATGTGGCTGTTGTACATTTTTTTTCTCCTTTCTACATTTACCACCACACAAAAATGCAATATCATAAAGCCCTCGCATATCAACACAAAATATATTATATTTTTTTTTTTATCAAATGCCTAAATCTCAAACTAAACTGTACCTACTTTCTCCCAAGATAAAATGGCTAAAAAAGTTGGGGAAAAATATTTCAAAAGGCTATTGACTCTGCTGCCGTTGCGTTGCTGTGCTATCCTTCTTTCCTTCCTTCCTTCCCTGCTTTTTCCCACATGTTCTCCCGAAAAAAATTTCCTTCAAAAACAGCCAATTTTTTTTTATCCGGCTAGAAACGAAACAAAATCTTTTTTGCAAAACTTTGTATTGCATTTTTTTTGAGCAGTGTAATGTGTACCTAAAATATATCTTCTTTTGCTTGATGTATTATGCATATCACGGACTTGCCTTGCCACACAAGCTGCTAAAAACTACCACTGCATCATCGAAAAAAAAGAAGAAAGTGCACAAGTCCAAAAAAATGACTACACGTTCTCACACACACACACACACACCAAACCTGTTCTTCTGCTTCTATTTCATGTATATTCTGCTTTCATATTTTTTTTCTCCTTCTTTCATCATCTTTCTTTCTTTCAGAAATTGTCGGTAAACTAAAAAAGAAATTCAATACAAAAAAAAAAAATCACGTAAGTGTTTCACGGGCATGTTATACCTATACTCTTGTTTCATTCTTTCTTTCATTCCTGCCATCATCATCATCTTTTCCACTTCCGCAGGCTAAACATGGCATACCCAGCAACTCAGCATAATTTTCTCTCTTTTTTACTTTCACTACTGCTTTCTCCACCACTACCACCATACAAACAGACACATTAACTTTTATATTATTATTATACTCTTTCCCTTCTACTTTTGCTCTCTTTATGATAAAAAAAGGGGGGAAAAAGATCTCTTTTAGTTTCACTTTGAAACACTGCCAACCTTTCATTTGCCAAATGGTCTGATGAGCAAGCCACCACGACGGCTGTAGTAGTAGTAGTAATAATTTGTATAGAGAAAAACGACAGAGAATGCAAAGACGTCTGAACAAAAAAAAAATCTTCTCCATTTTTCTGCATTCATGTCCATCTGTTTTGTAGAGAGGAGCGAGGAAATGAAGAAATGAATGAAAGCAAAGCAAATGATGACGATATGAAAAGGAAATGGGCATTATTCTGAATAAAAAAAAATAAAGTAAAAAAACCCGGGTTTTACTTTTGCTGTCATTTTTTGCCTCCGTTCTTCGGCCGTTGCCATGATGTTGATAATGCAAGCAGCAATAATTATTGCTATTAAAACTCATCACTCTGTCCTTATCATCAGAGTAGAATATTGTTTCATTTCATTGCTTATTATCTTTCGAGAAAATCTGAAATAAAGTAAAAGACAGAGAGAACAGACCGTTTTTTTATAGTTTGGTGATTATGTGCGTGGTGTGGTGTGGGTGCTGAATGAAACCAATTGAACAAGGCATTATGGATTTCGGAATGAAATCTCCTTGCGGCACGGAATCCTCCATTTCATCCATATTGCAGGACGGACACACGCAGCTTTTTTTTTTGCTTTAGTACCACCACCACCTCCATCGACAGTTGTGGCAAATGCATTTAGTAAAGAGAGAGAGAGAGAGAGTGCTGCTGGTGGCATGGTGCTACTATTATGAATAATGAATATGTCGGCACGTGTCAATGATTACCTTTTTTCTGGTGTGCGTAAGTATGTATGTATGGCGGTGGTAGTGGTAGTTTGGGTGTGATGATGTGATTCGCAACTGTTACTGGTACAGATTAGTAAAAGTGGTAATTGCAGGCAGGAGCAGAATGCAATTTTACTGAAGGCTACAAGAATTAAAAAGTTGTATGCGAGTTGCATGTTTTTTCTTCTTCAAGTTTTGTGTAAAACGCACATTTTCATCGTTTTCTTTTTTTTCTCTACAGTATCAATCATGATTTGGTGACTTGTTAAAAAAAGAGTATGTGTAAAAGCTATTTGACATTTTGAATGGGTCTGCAGAGCTTACATAATATTGACCGTGGGGGAGCTCTTTTGAATTGTACTCTGGTCTAGCTCTAGCTCTGCTGCTGCTGCTGACAAGGAAAACATGCCAAAAGCGGTGTACTTTTTGGTAGGTAGGTTTAAAACCTGTGTTTCTTTTTTTCTTGGCATGGCTTCTTCTTCTCCAACTTTGAATTTTACTGCGTTATATTTTAAATCTTTTTTTCTACAAAGCTATTCTGCCGTGAAGAAGGAGAAGAAAACTTTTTTTTTAAATGTAGTCTTTGCTTTAGCTTTGAAAATTGGAGAGAAGAAGAAAAAAAATCATTTATTTCATCTCTAGACTGTACTGTGCAAACACTGCTAACTCGGCTCTATAAAAAAAATAGAGTCGGGTATAGTCACAGTCCTTTTTAAATTTTTGATAATGATTGCGTTTACGCAAGAATGGAAACGTGGATGAATCTTGAAAAATTATAGTTGCTTCTAGTTACTCAAACTGTTAGAGTTAGACAAGTAAGCAAATAGGTAATAATAGAGACGGCGCAAAGTAGTAGTCTAGATACATTTTATGGGCTTCTTTTTGCCATTGCCATTTTACAATTGAACGAATGAAACCAACAACATGACAACCCAAATGGAGATATATTGTGTAGTTTGTTTTGTCGGAAATGGGAAATCAAGTAATACCCGGGTGCCGGGATATTATGCCAGGTTGTGAGGCAAGGGTCTAGTAGATTAATCCATGGTGGGCTCCTCCGGCAAAATGCGTAGGTAGTTTAGACGAGACAAGGGAGAAGAATTGCAACAGGAAATAGAAACGGGAAAAAGGACGAGGGAATAGGGATAGATAGGTAGATAAATTTTTTATTGGAGTCAATCAAATTCCGGTTTGTTTACCTTTTTACTACTCGTCTTTCCTCTTGTTGTAGTGCGTGTACTATATTTTTACTAATGGAGTTACCGACAAAACACTGGTTTTTAAAGAGTAAAGTGCAGCCTGTATATACCGCACCGTAGTAAATCTATTTTGTGTACTGACGAGAAGGATACACACACACACACACACCACTTCCTTCTCAAGTTCAACTGACTTTTTTTGTAAAAAAAATAAAATAAATACAGTGCACTAATTGTATTTACAGGAAAAGTGAATTGAACAAAAAAAAATCGGGAAAATAATGTTTGCTCATCCATTTTCATTGCATTAAATATTTACCTTGCTCTTCTTACCTGAAAAAAAAAAC
>JAHZMZ010003275.1:0-11605 GCA_027743805.1 Lepidocyrtoides sp. E14 | reverse complement strand
AAAAAAAGAGTCATTATATATCTTTCACCGTTGATTCCGTAGAACATGTCGTATTACAGTGAGTGGCTATTGTTGAATGCCTGGAATTGGAATGTTTATTACAGTTTGCCATTTCACTGGCAAATGTTGTTACTTGTAGAGGAAAAAGTCGTGTCGTGTCATGTCATGCCGCGAATGGCATTGACGAAAACAAACTATAAAAAAAGTAAGTTAGAGTAGACAAGCACGAGAAAACGTACAAAAAGTCACATTTTGCAGATGACTTGGATGAATGGAAAATGGTGTAATTTGTTGACATTCATTGGGTATTTGTAGTGTCGTGATGTTGCGTGTAATGCTATTTTAGTGAAGAATTTGTGGAATATTGAATATTGCTACTTTGGGATCATCATCAATTTCTCAAACGTATATATTGGAACGGTAAAGGGTTGTAATTCTGATTAGCTATAGATAGCCTAAATGCTTCCTTTAGTGAATAAACGACTTCCTCTTTAAACGACATGTAAAAAGTATAAAACTAAAACCAAGTACTGTTTTTACACTGCATTTGTGTACATGAAATAAACGGAGCAACTTTTGTTAGAGCGAAATTCAACGCAAGCATTAAATGCGACTTGTAATTTCATCCATATCTGGTATACCAAAAACCAATAAATGATTTAATGGTGATGAACGAGTCTAGTTTTGTAATAAATGGTCATTGCACAAAATATTGACAATTTTTAAAATTCGCACAACAGCTTATTCCTTTCCATTATACAATGTTACTCTTTACTGCGTAATATTCTGTGGTTTAACGAGCTATAAACATTTTTCCGAGTTGCCTGACCAGGTCATCTCTCCAGTAATTACACGAGTAATACTTACACACGTGTGTAAGTATACGACTGGTACTGCAATATTTGTTCGTATGTCCATACCAATGGCACTTTCATTACTGTTGTATATAGATAAGATTCATCTTTTTCTTTAGTCAAGTCATTGTAGCAGCCATCGTTGGTGGTCGGTCTAAAAAGTGTAATGGTTAAGAGGGCGAAAACCGATGCGATAGGGATTACGTGTATCTTTCTTGGTATCATATTCCACACGCATGTGGGTCACTCTACTTTTACTATCCCGTTCCTACTTTGAACATTCATGTGAATGACTCGGTTAAACTAAATATAAATATAAGTGTACTAAACCCAAATCTTACATCTATATCTTTGCTTGCGTACCGTTCATTTTGGCAGGTAAGAGAATCTTGGCTAATCCCGTTTTCGCATAGCATGCCACTTGTGCGTTTTCTAAAACATTTTCTTCAAAACTCAGGAGCACACTTAAACACTGGTGCTCATTTTTTCAGTTTCCAAAAAGCAAAATTATGGAGTGTTTTTATTTATTTACTCCCACTTTTGCTAAAATTGTAGAGAAAACGAAAACGAACTTCGTACAGCTGTAAAAATAGTTATGTGTTTTCATAAACACGTGGCATGAAAATGTTTATATCTGGTGACAGAACTAATCGATGGGGTAGTAAAAAATAACATTGTTCAAGAGAATGCTCAACCTTTGCCTCCACCTAGAGCATTAGGGTAATTGCCGAGCCCTGAGAATGCATGATGAATTACAAGTAAGGGTTGCGAAACTAGGAAAGAACGTGAGAAATATTTTTCACGTATACATCGAACATAATATGTCAATACAGTAAAGACTTTATGAATGAAAAAAGATACTTTCAATACTGAAATATTTACCTGTACATTGTGCAAACCCATAAACCGACAACGTGTTGTTGTAACGGGGCAATATAATAACAATATACATCTATACATTCGACCATAAGTTATTTTCTACAATGTCTGTGCCATTTTGTTCACCAAACATGCCTGCCAGGAGAAAAAACTGCCAGCAAGAAAGTGGTAGTTTCCTGATATGCTTCCGTTTGTGTGGCTATAGAGCTCTGCGTGCACTCTGTGGAAGAAAACCTGTTTTTTACTTTCACTGGCATAGCCAACTCTAATTTTACGCCGTGAATAAGAGAACGCTCCACGGAACACACTGCGGTCAATCTTTACCATAATGTATGCTTTAATCATTGTATGCATAAATACGTATGCAAAAATCTTGACAACAAATGATGCAAAGGGAAGATATTCATAACCTCTTAACAATCTATTTGAAAAATACATAAGGACTAGTTTTTCCACTAAACTTCTCTACATTCAATGCAACTATGAAACCAAAATGGGTAGTTAAGCGTGAACTGTTGGCAGTAAAAGCGAAAATGCATGTCGCGGAAACGCTTCACCTCTCTCTTGATTACCTGGGTTTTCCTCGTACGACGATTTCTGATTTTTCATAAGTTTATGTATTTTTCATAGTATGCTGCCCTCGAAAGAAAAATATAAAGGTGCAGATAAACTCACAGCAAATAATAATAGTGAGGTGATACCAAATGACCATGCACATTGTACATTACTATAATTAGTTGACAAAAAATACATTAGAACAAAGACATAATATTCGGTTCCCATTTCCACAAAAAGAAAGCAATTTTGGGAGGATGTAGGGAAACTTCCACAGACAAAACTGGGCCATATACCTATGTACCGAGGAGATATACAGTGTTGCTTGAAAGAACGCAACCCACAAATGCAGGTACTATTTTGTAGTATTTCTAAAGATACCATCCATTTTCTACATTTCTGTAATAGGTAACTGTAGCAAGTTCATGTAGACAGATACATGTGCTATTGGATTGGGATTTGTGTCTACTCATTAAACAGTAATGAAATTTTATACACGGATGCCCTATGGAATGTGGTTTGTGGTTTGGAACTAGTACTTTACGAGTGACGAGAATGAAAGAATTGCCGCAGAACTCTTAATTACTAATTACTGACCAAGATGTGGTCTCAAAGTGCTTTATTTGTTACCTTTTTGGTTAATTATAAACGGTTCCCACTCATGCTGTAAAAATATGAGTATGAACATGCATGACTTCTGTTCTCTTGTGCATTATAATTCGTTCATGTCAGGTAATAAAAGCAATACTACAAAAAGAGAAAATATTGTAACTGTACATTGAAAGAGGCGAGAAAGGCTAAAATAAATAAATACTGGAAATAAAGTTTTGTTCACCCCTCTTATGAAGCAGTTTTTGAGAATGCGTTTGCTTTAATTTTGTCAGTTGTTTTTTTTCTCGTTTCCTCTTCAAACATTTTTCTCCGTTTAGTATTTACAAAAATTGAATACTGTGTGCAAATATTTGTTTGTCTAAATGCAATCTTGTGTCACAAACGAATGTCACAGGGCTGCAAAAATTTTACTGACATAGCTTGGTAAAACAGCTTTAGTGATTTCTACTTCATAACTGTAAGACAGAAACTTTTCTCCAGAAAAATGATGATTACTGGAACAATGGGTGGGATAAGTGTGACCATTACCGTAATCTAGTGTGAGGGAAACGAGCGTAAAATAAAAACTGCGACGTAAGTACTGTATACTGTATTGTATATATAGTGTACAGTATACACATACGACACACTATTTCTAGAAAATACTTGAAGTAATGAAAATGATAGTTTGAACGTGTGTGTATATCTTGATGACTTTCCTCCTCGTTTTCTCTTTCTCTTATCTCTTTGCCCATTTTAACTATTTTGTCGCCTTCCCCAAATTACGTGTCATCAGTTAGCAGTTTCCCGTGTGTTTATTTTAGACTGCACTAAACCACTACCTACTATAAACAGTTATTGCATCTTCACTCCAAAACGACACCAGTTGAAGTTAAATGATTTTCTGCTTTATGCTTCGTTTACGGTCGTTGTTCTAAAAATGTCAGAGAAAAAGCACAGTGTACATAAAATTTACACTGTACAGCCAACCATGAAATTGTACTAGAATACATTCATCAGCATCCACAACATCATATACAAGTTTGATCACACCCTCTACTGTAGTTGGTAGAGTATAGAGCAAGAAACCAAACGCCTGAACAGAACCGCTACTACATTACCAGTTGGAGTGTACGCAATTAATGGCATCATGAAAACAGCAAACCCGTAGTTGTAGCATACAGCTCAATTTCTGTTGTTGTCATCTTGAAGAAGCTGTACTTATTGAACCTTTTGTCCCACCAACCTTCTCAGAAACGTTGACTTATTCGTAGATTTGACTATGTACTGCCTGGGGAAATGTATATTAGTATCTAGTATTCTACTCTCTTTGTATACATGATGGATCTGACACTCTTGGAAGAGAATGAGTTATGTTATGTTTATTGAATTTCACTTGTGGTTCTTCATTGTGACAACGGGAACAAATTTGAGAGCCTTCAAAACCTCATTAAATATGGATATGGAATATACATACATTACCAAATTATTTATTATAAATAATGTAAATCCCAAATAAGTTCTTGCCAGTTCTGAATTACTTCAGCATAGGTATATAAGCATGAATGTTTGTATAATATGACAACGCACAACTTGCAGAAATGTCAAGATGGAATATTAATTTTGGTACTCAACTTGATAGCATGAATAATACAAAAATAAAAAACAACCGCACATTTCAGAATACTCAGTCATAACTTTCTGTATTGTGCTTCCATCCAAATGAAATCAAATCATTGTATACGAGTTTGCCGTTCGTTTCGTTGACAGAACCAACATATTATGACGTAGGTTGCTTAAAATTTTTTCTATTCCCATTGTCATTATGACAAAATGTGAAATTTAGGTTTCTGAAGAGAAAACATTCTTGTAATAAACGCACTGTAGCAAAGTAATTTTCTAGGAGTAGATAAAACCAGGTGAAAGTCATGCCAGGGAAATTCTTCATGAATATATACATACCTGTGCATAAAAACGGGAGGGGGCAATATACCTAATCCCACTACTTTTCTTTTGGGTTCTAAATACTTACTTAAGCCGTTGAGAAAGCAAACATGGAACTAATAACTTGGAACAATTTGCGTGTTTTCCATTTTCCCTTCTTTTAAATTATTTGCATAATGTTCCAGTTATATCAGTAATGCACACACATATGACCTGCATTCTACTTTTTTTGTTGCAAAGAAAAACGCACGAAAAATGGACACCTACCTTTATTTCTCAAGTGAACATGATGTTTACCATCAACGAGAAAATGTAAGATAGGTCTATCTGTTAGCATACAGGGGAAATCAGCGTGAGTAATGAGATCTCACCTCCTCCATTCAATAGTAATTTGCATTTTTATCAGTAAAAAAAGCGTTTAACTTAACAGCGAAAGAGCACACGTAAGACTACTGTGTCACATCACTAGGTTTTTTGCATAATAAAACAATTTTTTAAAGGAAGACCCCAAATTTTTGGGGTAACGTATAAGGGAAAAAGAAAAAGTCAAAATTATAGGAAAGACACGCCTACAACATCCAGAGTGGCACGTAATAAGCAATTCCACAAGGTATTACGCCAAATTGTCTATAATTTTCAAAAGCTTACTTACCAAATTATTTAAATTCTTTGAATGAAAATATTTTTTTCGCATGCTCAACATCATGAAAATTGTGTACCTAAAAGGCATACGTGTTAAAAAAATGTGGTGGATGTACGTGTATAGCACAGGTGACTGAATTGGTATTGTGCTCTGTAATTTGTTGATGTCGACTGCGCCTTATTTGCTGCATGTAAAAATTTATATCAAAGGCATTAAATTTTTTGGCTTAAGCTGTGCATAGCAAAACCCGCACTGGTAAATATAAATGTTTGCGCATAAAGTATCCCCGAAGCTTAACTAGATATTTATGTATCAACTTGCCTAAAACGTGCCAATATTAAATCCCGCACATAAGACCTACGCAACGTGAAAGTTCAAACGAACAACAGATAGATGAACAAACTATGTAGGTGGTATATATTTAACTGCTAAAATGGATTTACCTTCCAATGATGATAGAATACGGTAAGTGTGAAGCGACACCGAATGTACAACATACATATATGCACATCTCTCGCTTCTTTATCAAAGTTTATGTACTACGAAAATTTCAATATTTGTCTGGGAAATATGCAACTTTTACTCTAATCCGTCTTCGTAGTTGTATATATTTTTGTAGTAGTATTTCAGTGACGATCGCATTAGGAGATAACGGCAGAAATAGGTTGGACGTGGATAGTGCATTAAAATGTCAGTAAAGTCCTTGTATCTGTCCAATCACACGAAGAATCAGTATCAGGTTTACTCATCCTTAAAAACTATATGTCGCTCACCACATCTTTTGTCCACATCGGGTATTGCTAACCACGACCTAGATTCGGGTACAATCAAACTCAGCAATGAAAAAGTGAAAAATCACCTTTTACCCAAGCACTTTGGGAGTAGTATGAGAATGCCCGAAGAATCTCAAAATAATCTAAACAAATGGTACGTATGGAACAAAGTTTGCTTGTAGTCCCGAAGCTACCAAAAAACTCCATTGCCTCACACCTTCCAACCAAGCAACGTCAAGACACTCCCAACACAGGAATATGCATAATATACAGGGAATAAGTCAATCGAAAACAAATGGAAGATAAAAGAGTGTGTGAACAGAGATTTGCTCAGCCATTTTTCACTTTCCCTTTTGCAATTAGTTCTTTCTTGAACTACCTACGCTTCTCACCACCCAATTTATACGACTTACATACAAACAGCTATCCCATTCGTTGAAAGAGGAGTGAAAGGAAAGAAACTACTTTTGGAGCTTATTGTCTCTGAGTGTGTTAGAAACGGAAATAAATGTCAGCAGTTCATCTGTGTTGGCTCCCATACAGGAAAATCATTTTCATAAATCTTTATTCCTCCTCCTTTTCTCACCCTCATTTTTACAGATTTTGCCGATTATATACATACATCTTCTGCTACAATAGCATCGTGGACTAGCTACTATTTTTATAATATATATGTGTGTGCAAAGTACCAGAATACTAAAGTGTATAACTTTTATTTATTTCACGATTTTTTGAATGATTATTATACTGCGGAAGAAACTTGCTCATTTCTTTTATTTAGATATACTTTTCTAGTTTGAATTCTCTTCTCTGCGATTCTTCCCACCATCCTACTATCCATCATAATTTGGACTATGCATGTGTACTTCTTTTCTATCGTCCATTCCTTATTTTCAAACCTCTTACATCACTTGCCCAGTCTAGGTACGACCTGGTTTACAAAGTGAGGATCAGAGTTTGAGTAGGTATGTACTTTTTCATAATCTAGAAGTAAGCAAAATGAGAAATTTCGCAAACTCAGCAGTCTATTGAAAAAATACACATAAATATTATAATGCAGACACAAAATGTTTTTGGGCTGTCTTCAACCAGCATTTAGCCCCTTTAAATGTTTCTTTGAGAAGAGTTACCAATTGCAAAGTGATCTTTAATGCATCAACTTTTAATACATGGGAATTGAAGAGTGATGAAACGAGAGCGTATTTATTATGCATTAGAGAAACGAGAAGAGTCATGTTTAAGCTGAAAAACGCCTGGCGCTCATTCGATGAATATTTCTCTTTCCTTCCTTACTTTCGCTGTTAAGAAGAACAGGAAAAAGATTGTCAGGTTGAAGGTAGCCAAAAAAGTTATGGTCTTGGCTACGCCACTTGTGTTGAAGGTTTGATGATGTAATGTTCTGATTTCTTAGCAGTTGCGTTGTATTAAAATATAAATCAGTCATGAAGATTATACAGCATACCCACCTAGAAACAAAGTAAGAATATCGGAGAGAGCAGATTCAGGTAGGCGGCAATTTATTTAGCTAAAAGTTCGCCCTTTATCATTCATGCAACCCTTGAGAGTACATTAGCTCACTCATCTTTCACTACACACTTACTTAAATGAATGAGAAAAACACACAGGGTAAATAAAGATATTCTATAGATACACAAAACCATTACACATTTTGTGGTGGTGGTGGTAGTACTCATCATAAGATAAAAATGAAAAGTTGCATTACACGGAGGTTTGGCTCCAGTCTTGTCAGCTTCATAATTTATTACTCATGGAAAGACAGTGCAGTGTAGTAAGAGAAAATACAAAAGGTAAAAAAGGCATGCTTCTTTAACTAAATTTTAAGTGATTCAGTAGACCAATTTTTCTGAAACTAAATATTTATGTATAGCTCGCTTTATTTACAGAGAAATGAATATGTACCTACAAGTTAACAGGAATTTCACTTCAACGCTTCAATGGCCTTGTTTACCAACTCGTGTATTATCTTTCACGTTCCCTTTTATCTGATTCTATAGCGTATATTGGTTTCTTTCACTAAAAAATCATGTGCTCCATCACTAAATTACATCTACACTAGAATAAACAGAGCAGTGCGAGGGAAAAACTGTAAAAGCTTCTAAAAAATTGTATACATTCGCCAATCCGCTGATAGTAACGTGGACGAAATGACTGAAATACAGCCCTCATCACCCTAATCATCTTTTTTTAACTCTCAAACCCGCTACATGAGTGGGTGTATGAGTTTATACACCTGTTTCAGTTTGAATGACAATAGAGATGCCGTTCAAACCAGAAGTGAATCTGTATACCAAAGCTCAAAAAAAAAAGATGTGCATGTGTCTACTACTCAGATTCTGTTCGAGAGTTCACCTTACCTATTTAATCTTATATTGTAGTATTTTTCCTTTCAGCAGAAATATAGGATTGTTGTAACTTCTGCTGCCTTGTGTTCAAAACATTTTCTCCTTCAAAAACATCCTCATGACATAAAACACAAAAACAACCATGTATAGCCGTAAGTATCATTACATATTAGATTATATGGGCATTTTTTTCTGCTGCTGCCTTTATCTACTGTTGGTTATGAGAACAAAAAAACGTAAAAACCGTGCAGCATGTCTTCTTAAGTTTCCTTCCTGGTTCGCTCTTTAAAGAACAGAAGGTTTGACTTTCCCAACAAAGTCAATATTTGTACTGGAAACGCACTTTGCTGATGTGAGGGCTTGACTTTGTTGCCGTCAGCATCATCATCGGTGTAAATGCTTTCAGCCTCACAAGCTGAAGAAAACCTATCAACCCTTTAACGGATTACTTACTGACAGCAAATGAAGACAGCTTTCCTTTAATGGTAGTTGGTGAAGAGAAATATGCTTGCTTACACCACAAGAGAGAATACTACGTATTTGCTTCAATATACATATATGTATGTACATATATATGTTTATCAACATTGGAAATTCTAGTGACGTGTGTTATTGAACATGCAAGCCATGTTTTATCCAAAGTATATTGAAGATCATGAAGATGTGTGCATTTTGTATTGGTACTTATGTAACCCTCGAACCTCATCAGCACGAGACACCTGTGTACTTCCAGCGTTATGTAATACCGGCGTTGCGGTGTTTTGTCAAAATAAGCCAATTCCTGTGGCAGTGTATACTATAGATAGATGCTAGCTGAATGCAGAATTCGGCAGCATATTATAAAACAGTGCATAAACCAATCATCTGCGAGTATAATTTATATTCTTTGGTGTGCCCTACATAAATCCACATCATCATCATCATCCATCTTTGGATTGGCTGGATACTACAATATTATTACTTTACTTTTTATTTATATAAAACACGTAAATACTTACGTATGTACGTATCAGAGCATGCTAACCGTGTTATGTTATGTACATGAAGTAGAGTGGAAATAAATCCAACAACTCTTTACAAATTTTTCCATCATTGAGTCAACAGACGATAGAGTACTGTGAAAGAGTAGAAGACGGAAGCAGAAAGAGACTTGAACAACCAAGTATGACTACACAAGACATACATCACAAGAATCACATAAGTAGATCTAGTATAAAAAATAAATTTACGTATAATTCGACAGCGTTCAAGTCTCTATTATCCAGAAACTTTTTACGAATAAAGACACACATACAAACAAACATTCGCAGCTGTACATACTTTCACCGTTCTCGCGTGTGCATATTTCAAGAAATAAAAACGAAAAAAAAGCTCCAGGGAAAAAATGGAGTTGAAGAAGTGTATAAAAAAGAAAGCATTGTACGACGACAGGATTCTCTGTATAATACTGTTACAGTGATGAAAGTTGTGTTTGTATTCGGCGTGTCCATATCCAAGCCCCTCTTTTTTTATTTTTCTTGCTGAAACTCATTTCTGTTCTTTTGTGCTCGTCGACTCATCATGTACATCATCATATTGTCCCCTTGTAAAAAATACTGTAATAGTATTTATAGCCTGGGGGCTTACAACTACACCACCGCAATCTGATGTATATAATGTATATCTTATTGAGATTGAAACACATTATTATTTCGTTTCTCCTCAGTGTCGATCTGACTCAGTTTGGAGAAAAGGAGAGTCAATTTTTTTATTGAGACTACAAAACGAAGAGAGAGAGAGAGAGAGAGAGAGACGTATATCGAAATTATCTATTGTGGTACTCCCTCAAGTGTACGAAAAATGAGGGGAATGATATGAATGTACACATTATTCGTGGTGAGAAGCAGACTAGTGTGCATAGATGTACGCATACATCGTAGAATGGGATAAAAACAATAAAAACGGATTGGAAAAGGGCAATACGAGATTGAAGAAATAGAGAGAGCACCATCATGATGACGGGAGGAAGATGAGATATTCTCAGTATATTATGTTACGTATAAATGTACTGGGAATGGGTTTCTTTCTGTAGAGCCAGTCGGTTGGAAAAAAAAACTCTTTATTTTATATGCACAGCAGACCGTATGACTATATAGTAATAATACAAGGATAACAAAAAAAGTAAAAGAATAAAGCAGCTGCACTTTCCAGTTTTATCTCATTCGTACTTTACTTCAGTTGCAATCTAGACATCATATCATCAACCAGCCATCATCGTGCCAGCAGCGTTCATCAACATCACCGTCGTCATCATCATCAATACGCGACAGCTACTGCAACAATCGCTCGCTTTGTCATCTTGCTCCTCTTACAGTCAAGTGCTTCAGAACAATTCACACTGGAGTAGCAAGCCATGCATTGCGTCCATATACACTGAATAGAAACTACTGTAAAGTGTAGCTTCCCTGAAAGGCTTGGTGTGCTTAACATTATAAAAAAATCACCCACCACAGATTATTGGCTACTGATAGAAAAAAAACTGGTGACAGAACCAATCGATTTGCCTGACAAGAAGCGCACTAAGTGCAGTGAAAAATTCTATTAATTTTCTCTTCCTGTTCTACTTTCACTTTCAGTATTATAGCATTCATGGTGGTAGCCACTTCTCTCTTTGTGCACACTTGATTTGTTCAAGTTGTCGGTTTTTAATTGACAATTGCTATTCAAGTGCATCTAGTATCGACTTTACTGAACAACGCCTTGTACCATCGGTATCTTTTTTTCTGCATGATTCAATTACAAATCGCACAATTCTCATTACAATTTTTGTCGTGTCAGCACAGTCACTAAAGTTTTGTATGCACATTTAAGAAGTGCGCTTCACTTGTTCACTCTCTTACCTGCTTGTGTGAACGTGTGCTTTATTTGCTTCACGACGCAGTAATGGTAATAAGATGTTACGGTAAATTAAATTATCTGATTTTTCTAATTTGCCATGCATGTAGAAAGAGAGCACAAACAACT
>JAHZMZ010003273.1:0-11898 GCA_027743805.1 Lepidocyrtoides sp. E14 | reverse complement strand
CTCATGTCATGGCATGTGGTCTACATGCCATGACATGACATGGTACATGACATGAAATTTCATGTACATGGCACATGCTTACAGCTCTACACATCGCACTCTTCAAAGCAGGAATTCTCCCCAGTAACGGTATATGGTTACGATGATTTGTTTTTCGTTTGAAACTTTCTTTCATGCAACTCTGTCTAAAAAAAAGGTGCATTAAAATTTCATGATCATGAATTTAAATAAATTCGTGAATGTTTGACTGACTAAAAAAGTAATTCGGTTCTTTCATTTTTTAAATTCATATCTTTTTTTCAAATTTTTTGTCTGTTTATATTTATTACTTATTGTATTAAAAAATAATTGATACACTTTAGCAAAACCTTGTCTCTTCGTTCGTTCAACACCTCGAACTTTGCATATTTTTAACTATTATTAGTTTAATATTATTAATTATTTAGACCTTAGACTAATTTAGATCGTTTGTATGTGGAACAAAAAGCTCTGATTGATTACATCATCAGCAGCAATTTTTCAAATTTCTGGAAATTGTATAAGCTCCAAACGCGATTCGAGAACCTGGCTGTATTTAAAAGCAAAAAGTAAACACAACAAACTGGAGTTTTGCAGTGCCTACAGATTTTACGGGTTTTTAATATAAAATAAGACTGTTTCGTATGTGAAATGAATATGATATAAGATGATGATTGATGGTAAGACATAACATTACATGTATTTAAAAAAGATATTAGGTAACTTGTTGCCAGTATAAAACTGCGAGTACTCATACTATCACAACATGCACACGTATTTACAACACAATAAAAGGTAAAAGGTGAAAGGTTTAAATAGATAATTTATGTTGGGGCACTCTGCGAGCAAGTGTGTGGTTGATACTGCTGAGAGTATAAAGTATCAGTAGTAACTCAAGTTATTTACAGCATTTCTTTCCGATACCAACATATTTACCACTTACAGATACAATGGTGAAAGGAAGCTAAAAACTAAAATTGAGTGTACTTCTCCACATTCGATCGTAAAAATGTGGGAAATAAAAATGTACACCATCGATTTACCTAATATATCAAGTATCAAGGTGAAACTATTCCACAGTATGTTCCTACCTGCTAAATATGCATAAATGTCAGATTTTATTGTATAAATTAACGAAATACGTTGGTAAGGAAAGTTACACTTCAGCATTTGATCGTTTCTTTAATATCCACAAAACTACAATGTAAATGTGGCTAGTATCTACTTACTCTATGAAAAAAATAGATTTTATATATACGGTGAACTGTTGCTTGATGATGAAAGCAATATGTTAATACAAGGCACGTAGTTTCAATTTATTGCTCACTTGATATATAATATCTGATGCCTTTTCAGAAGCAAGGTTCAGTCTGCATTTGACTTTCATCCCTTTAACAAGTAGCAGCATCCGCTCCTGCTGTAGTAGCTGAACTGAAACTCATCACGGGATCAAACTTTCTCTTTTTTGCATAATAACCTGTACACAGCTTTCTCCTGACATAGTAAAAGTCTTGCGTTGTATAAAATGGTGCTTTTGTACCCGGCAATTTTGCAAGTGTGATTGGTTCATTAAAATGGAATGACTGAATCGTACGGATAAGACTGCAAGAGGAACTTTTAAATTTTTGTCCCGTCCAGAGTTACCGGCAAAACAGCATTGAAAAGTTAACCCTGATAATAATAACGAATTCATTACGCTCAAAAGTGAAGCTTTAAATAACATGTACATTTTATGGATTTTTACATTGAAGGAAATTTGCCGGAAGGATTTATCTTTTAGTGAAAGACAATGTCGCATGAGGAAGGAAGAGGAAAAAACGTTGTCGTTTTTTTGGTGCATCTGGTAAATCACAGGAGATAAAGGAAAGTACAAGGTGAAGTGTCTGTACATAATAAATGTAGACTTTACCTCTGTGGGAAAAAAATTGCTAAAGTGAAAGTAGTGTTTTTAAGCAAAAATATTTTAACAATGGCAATGGCATTGAATTATATTTTTCATACGACTACTTCTTCCTCCTCCTCCTCCTCCTCCGCCACAGAAGCTACCAACAAAATGACTGAAATAAGCATTGCAAGTTATTTGTTAGAAAAAAGTGAAGAAAGTACTTTCACCGGTGAAATTGAAGGTGACAGTGAATTTATGTTGAACAGTTCTGGCAGTGGTTTTGACGAACTTGCTGACACCAACACAACATTTCATAATTCTACT
The DNA here is from genome assembly GCA_027743805.1 of Lepidocyrtoides sp. E14. Taxonomy (NCBI): domain Eukaryota; kingdom Metazoa; phylum Arthropoda; class Collembola; order Entomobryomorpha; family Entomobryidae; genus Lepidocyrtoides; species Lepidocyrtoides sp. E14. The sequence continues at coordinate 9,671 of JAHZMZ010003273.1, read as the reverse complement.
TCAGCCTTGCTTTTGGGAAATTGGTGGGATGTGTTTTTTGACGAGCAGTATCTGAGACACAGTTTCGGTTGGACGATTACGCTTGTCGTGGCATACTTTCTGATTCTAATCATTGGAGTTATAGGAAATTGCATGGTGATTTTGGTGGTGATTTTCCGCCCGCAAATGCGTTCTACCACAAACATATTTATCATGAATCTCAGTGTGGCTGATTTGCTCGTTATTTTATTTTGCGTGCCAGCCACACTTTTGGCGAATGTTTTTACGCGTAAGTATGTTTTTATATCATGATTTTATATGTAAATCGCGGGGAGCTTCAAGAAGACTACTTGTAGTTTCACGTCGCCCCTTACTCACATATATCCGTTACAAGCGTCTGTCGCAAGCAGAAAACCTCTGAATTATTTTTTTCTCTCTTTCTTTATCGATAGCGTGGATTCTTGGATCATTCATGTGTAAAGGAGTAGCCTACGTGCAAGGAGTGTCTGTCTGTGCATCTGCTTACTCTCTAGTTGCGATTTCACTAGACAGGTAAATTATTTGGGATACGCAAATGTATGCTTTAGCAATATATTTTATTGGTTCTTACGCACAAATGACGCTCCTTGACAAAATGCCTTTTTATATTTATTTTATTCTTTTGAATGTTTTATTTGTCATGTCTTGTCATAGATGCAAAGCAATTTACAGACCTCTGGAACGCTCTTGTGGAATATCCAAGTCTCAGGCCTTGTCAACTATTTGCCTGATCTGGATTATTGCTTTGCTATTGACAGTCCCATGGGCAATGATTTTCAATGTAACAACTTCCAACAAAGATGGGCTTTCTTATTGCATTGAAACATGGAAAAATGGGCAACATGGAAAAATCTACTTTCTCGTTGCCAACCTAATCTGCTGCTACTGTCTCCCTCTTATTCTCATTTCTCTGTCGAATATTGTGATATGGTGTCACGTCTCTCATCGCAAAGTGCCCCAAGATTCCGCTTCAGCTGGTAGTATCAAAAAGTTACATCGCAAGACTCGACACGGCGTTCGTAGAATGCTTGGTATTGTCACTCTCACATTCCTACTGAGTTGGCTACCACTTTACATGCTGGTGACGAGAATGAAATTCGCAAATAATATGACCGAAGATGAGCAAAATCTGTTGGAGATTTTGCTTCCATTTGCCCAGTGGCTGGGTAGCTCAAACAGCTGCATAAATCCCGTTCTGTATGCATTTCTTAACAGCAAATTTAGAGAAATGTTCAAATCCCTTCTGCCCTCATGGATGCCCTTTGTTCACAAAACTGAAAATAATAATAATATCAATCTGAGACCTTTGCGAGGTAATATTTGTAGAGGAGCAGCTACTAATGGAACTTTTCCACCACACACGCCAACATTTACAACCGTGTATACTGCTAGAGGTTCTGCAAAAAGTTCCAATGGCAGTGGTAACAGTCGCCGTTTTAATCGCCGCAAAAATTTTCCTAATCATGACAGAACGAGAAATGGAACTATGGTAAGTAGCTTTAGGCCTACTAATATCAACCACATTCCGGAAACAGTGGTAGAGAAAAGATCAATTAACAATGCAGCAGCATTTTCCGAATTACTTGGCACTTCTAATGGTGGTGGCAACCGAAGTGCTCCCAACCTTTGTGCTACTGCAAGCGTCACTCCCACTGTTATTACTACTGTCACCTCTACAAGAGCTAAGTGCACGGCTTTATAAATTGAACTAGCTCTCAGAGATTTGTCGCGCTACAGTAAAAATGAATAGATATTATCATGTCTCTAGTTTTTATAACTATTTTGAATGTCTCTCATAGAAAATATTATTTGATCCTAGAATAGTGTACCGTGTGTTATATATTCACAATCAGTGCTACTAATGAGCTGACTTTTAAGATTTGTATTTCATGATAAGCCGTACAAATGCGTTAACCATGCATGCCAACTATATAGTACTTGAAAGCTGCTTGTAATGATGCTTGAAAGCTGTGTGGTTTCCACAATAAATTTGTAAAATAGAACAAAGCACGATAAATAAATTGCACGGAATGAATGAAAGATATGTAGCGTTTTAAGCCGCGAGCACATCATGACTTGAATTTTAATATTAGTTATAGATACAGATATTAGGTTGTCTGATTTACTCAATAGTTTATACCTATAAGTCTGTAAATTGTATATTCAGGTAGGTTTTACTTCTTTCCGATTTTAATCCTTTTGAATAATCTGGCTTGTATATGGTGTAATGTCAAACGGAACTTGTATTGCCTATTCGGTAAACTACTATCACAAATCATTATTAAAACATTGAATAAACAAATGTTGACGCAAAAGATAGCTTTGGTGTTTTGGATCATTATTGCCAAACTGATTCATAAAGTATTTTCATGGAAAAATAATTTCATCTATGCATCATGACCATGACTTTTGTTGCCGTCACATCCTCTATCTGTATCTTTTCGGTGGTTCTATAAATAACCAAGTACTCAAAGCAAGTGTATGTATATTGTACTTGCAGCATTCACTTTCATAACTGATCTGATGTCCAACATGAATAAGTAAATCTCCAATTGATTGTATTACATAACATTTTATGTCATACTAACCATGTTTATTCCCTTTTTACAAAGAGGTGTTTACATAAAAAAAAGAGTGATGGCAATATTGACATTGGAAGTCCAACACAGATCTATAGTGTGACATAACTGACAGAATATAAAAAAGATCTGTTATTATAGTCATTCTCTTGTCCCCAAGGGTTACCAGTAGTACTCACTGATTTGACTTTTCTCCTATCACAAATGGAACTTGAAGGGAGATCAGCCAAAGCTGAGGTGAGGTGGTGTGAGTGAGTACAAATATTTCTTTTATTTTGTCACTGAAATCGATCTTGCTTTCTCCTTTTATACCTATATATATTACTCCTTTCTCTTTTTTATGTAGCTTAACAGTCTAAAGTTTCTTTATCTTGATTCATATTGCCCGGCCACAGTAATCTTCATTTCAGCATATTATATTATGGTTGAATAATATTTGAAAAAATACCCGTCCTGATGATAAAATGCAAAAACATTGATTCCTTTTCACTGCGTATTATGCATGTGCACCTCTGTATGTCAGTAAACTATGGGCCCCTTAACCTGCTAATCTTTTTCTCATTTCCTTTTCTTTAAACTTTAAGTTCAATCAACAAACTAAATGCAATAATACCTTCCACATTTTTGTTCCGTTTATACAGCCAGATTACAATTCCCTTGGCTCATAAACGGTAACTTTCCTTTGGCAGTCGTAAAGTAATAATGTATAAAGCATATTATTTCGCGTATTATTTCGTACTTGCAACAAAGGTCTTATGAGATCCGCAAAAGGCAAAAAACCCGCTCACTCACAAAGAACACATAGTTATAACAATATGTATGTGCATAGGTAGATATGCACTTCTTTGTTAACAGGTAAGTAAAAAGTACTGCTATTATTACAAAAGTTTGATAGCGGTATACGTTTTGTATATAATACGTAATATCTATTTAATATTAACATGTTTCAAATTTATGCTCCGAAAAAATGAGCATGGAAGAATAAAAATAGAAAATCAATTCAAAATTCCAATTTCCCCCCTTATCGTTCTCCTTTTACTTAAGCCTGGAGCTACAGGAATATTTTCATATTAAATTTCAAATGCTTTGATTCCTGGCAGCAATCTACGAGGGTATTTTTTAAAAAAGGAACGACTATAGTGCTGTCTCGTGTTCACGTGGTTAAGTTTAGATCATTCCGCAAGTCTATACAATAATCTTAAAATTTACACATCATTTCACCTGTGAAAACGAAAATTCTAGTGTTTAGTAAAAAGTGGCATGGTTATTTATCCGAATTTTGAAATACCAAATATAGAACAAAGTAAACTGTCACTTATGACCAACTTTCACTCGGTTATTTTTGAGGCTCTTCAATTTGGCTGTATATCGTTGGCCTATTAGTGTTTGGTTTGGTTACAGGTATTTACGCATTGCAACAACACGCAGGAAGATTAAAGAAGAGCTTATGTGCAATTACTCACATTTTAAAAACCTTCCGTAAGCCAAAACTACATGTTATCCTCGCAACTAGTGAAACCTTCCAATGCAAAATCATCGTTTCAGGAGGTGTAGAGTGCTCAATTATGAAATCAAGGCTAACTAACAATGTTCCGTCTACGGAAACTGGGCATCAACACAGTCAATCAATGATGTAGAGAGAAACTGATCGCAGCAATTGATTTTCTAGAATTACTACTAAAACTAGGTTTCATGATTTTATTTCGCAAAACAATATCTGAGAATTGCCTAAAGCCACACGTGTGACAGTACCAACAAAGGATACAGTTATCATTCACCATATTTTAAACTATCTTGTTAACCTTATACTCGCGATATTATTAGGATCATTATAAGTACTGAGTTTTTAAACCTACGCATGAAGATGTCGATCTATCCCAAGTCGTGCATTGTTTATTAATATAAGCACCGCAGAGCACTCTTTACACTATTTTTCATACGAAAATATTGGAGGAGCCGATACCCAAAGTAGAATAAAGGTATTGAAAAGTGTGAATTTTCATACTATTGCAATGTTTTTATCAGAAGTTTCAACTGGTAATACAACCAATCATGCGTTTCCTTTAATATGTAGGCAGAAGTCATACCAGTTAAAATTGACCTGTTCATGTTCTAGGAAAGCCTTTCAAACAGTATAGCGTAAGTACTTTATGTGATGCTTTGTTGTAGTGATCGACCAGGATGTGTTTCAGGTTATGTTATCAAGCGCATTAAAATCAACTTATTTTTTACTTTTTGTATTGTTAACCAACTCTTTTAGGTAACTTTATTAGGGAAGAAACTTTTAATGAAATAATAAATCTATTGATCTTTCATTGTCATTACTACTTACTTAGTCTTGCTTGAAAACGGACAACCACACACAATACACATCTCTGTAATCTGGCCATTAAAAATTAGTATTTGGGCATTTCCATCAAGATACATAACCGATTTACGAAACTTTTCTGCTAGGAAATTTTAAAAAGAATTATTAGGTAAATGCTTTTTTTGTTCTGATAAATGGTCCCGCTTTGCTAATCAATAATGACTTTTAACAACGTGTTTAAACAGGCTTTCACTTTTGATAACTGACTATTTTTACGACCACACATCCCCATTTCAACTAAATACTATTAGACAAAAATAAAACAAAATCTGTGATTAGTCATCTCAACGTTCATAATGATATAAATATATATATTTGTGCCGTACCTACTTAATACCCATTGCATGTACGAAGAGAAATGTAAATGAAGTTAATACAGAACCATTTTGAGACCTTTTTTACGAAGGGCCCGTGCTACGAGGATAAACACTTGTTAAAGATTGATAGCTAGGAATTTTGACACTTAAACTTAGTATTAAAAATTTTTATAACAAAACTTCCCTGTGCAATAATACAGTATCAATGGAAGGTTATCAGAGGACGCACAATCGATAACTTTTGCAATTCTTCCCCAATTTCTCAATTGTCAGAAAAGGAATTTATGATGAAGTTTAGTTTGCATGTGTTTTTTTCTTTAAATAATGCTTTAGTATTTTGAATCTAAAATGTAATAAGTAAATACGCAGTAATGATGATGACAGTTTGCGAAAAAAAACAATATTATAAACAAAAAGGACAGTAATGGACATGTCATTGGTGTTTCCTTAGTAATTCATGCCGAATTTGTTTTCAAGCGCCAGGAAGGCAAAGTCTGTTATCTCCGGAAACGGAAACAACATTTTTGACATTGTGACTATGGCAATATCACGTCACCTCATCCTTTTCTCGTGCTCCCTTTGTATACATCTGTGAAGTGCGGTGTGTACAATTCACAAACAAATTTATCGACTACACAATGCAGTGCGGTGCAGTAACTAACTGATGCATCGACTCATGTATTTACATACAATAAAAGAAAGGAATGTTTTGGTACTTATTGTTAGCGTGTGATATTTACAGTTTTGGTTCAGGCTGTCATTCGCCTTTAGATTTTTAATATAAATTCACCTTTCCCACTTGTGATTGGGGTTTTATATTCACACAGGGTACTTGACTGTTTTCCGTTGAGTTTATGCATTTCACTTTTACGATGAAAAATTCAAGTGTTATGTCAAGGTTGTTTGAAGTTGATGGCGACAATTGAAGGTAGATAAGGCTATTCTCAAGCAAGTATGATGTTTCAAAGAACATAAGTGTTTTAAAGTGGATTGGGATCTTTTGAGTGGAGAAGTTTCCCTAATGTGTTTGGAGTACATACATCATCTAGACATGCAATTTTTAGAGAGAGGAACGGGATATTTGATCCCCCACTTACTTAGTGCAAACAAACAGTCTAGTTGAGTGAGACCAAGAACCACATCTGTTGGTATTAGTATAGTGTAGTATATTATGTCTCTGCTCACCTGGATATATGATTCAAACTGGTATGATGATATGCATTTTTCAGAAGGGAAGATATTTTCTTCCTCATGGTACAAGGGATTTTATCATTCAAGTGAAATCAATAACAACATGCTTTCACCGTTTCTCATATAAGGTTGCGAGGAAAAGTTGAAGTTTTCTTTAAGTACGTATTGACATTACTTAATGGTACAACTACTCAAGGCAAATGATGTGATTGTATCATATACTCAATACTAACTGAAGGATATAAGTTGTTGACTGATTGGTGAAGGACATCTTGACTTGAATTTGTTAATTTAGTAATACTTCCTATTTTTCAAATTGTGGCTGCTCTGTCAATCTTACTGATTACAACATTATTGATATGATTAAGCAAAATGCATACATTTTCCTCAAAAATGACCACGAATCTTGACAACGTACACCTGATGCGTTAGTAGCGTTAGATCACTTTTATATTTATGTAACTAAGCTACAATCAAACACCTCAAAGTATCTTAATCTACGTTCTTCTGTTAATCCTAAACCTTTCTCCTTTTCATAAATATTTACAAATTGTTTTACATGACCTAGCTAATATTTTTGCAGCCAGTGGAATACGATTGAGCAGTTTGTATGTACATGCAGCAGCATAGATATGCTACCAAAAATGCAGAGTTGATATAGCAAATTATGAATGTTGCGTTTTACGAAAATTTGGTTTTGGTTGGTGGAAGGTAGAAAGACAATCGGCTAGTAGTTCGTGAGAAAAGCTTGGAAGAATTCGATTTTGGTCATGGGTTGGTGGAGGTTGCTGATCGGTTACCGGTGGAATAGTAGATTATGGAAAAACCCTATGGTGGTGAGTGATGGTGGGAAAACAGACCGGTCAGACTGAACTTTAGTCTCTGAAGTGCTCTTTCCATAGAGTAGATACATAATATTATGTATATCTCGTAACGCTACATGCAAAAGTCAATGAAAATATAAGTACACTGTGATATTAAGAGTGCAAATCATAAGGCGTAACGAATTGATTTTTTTTCAATATACGGACCAAATCCTAAAGATTGAGAAAGTTTTCAGTTTGCCTAATCCAGTTTACATAATTTATGTGCATGTCTCATACTATTACCAAACGAATGATATACATAATACCTCGTTAAATATAAGTACACTGTGATAGTAAGAGTGCAAATCATAATGCGTAACGAATTGATTTTTTTCAATATACGGACCAAATCCTAAAGATTGAGAAAGTTTTCAGTTTGCCTAATCCAGTTTACATAATTTATGTGCATGTCTCATACTATTACCAAACGAATGATGTACATAATACCTCGTATAATAACTTAGCATAATACCCAGAGAGTATAAACAGTTTTCTGCACGTTTTACAGTACAGAGAATATGACAATTTGAGTGCTTTACTCAAAAAATTTTACATATTGAGAATTTAATAGTTTTAATATATTTTCCAAAAATATACTTTTATAACATTGCAGATAATTTGTTCATCACAGCAACTGCAAGTGACTTTGTCACCTCTGACGAATATTCATCTACTCCACCCTCTGAATGAATACTTTAAAAAACAAAATAATTCGTCAAGGGTTGTCAAGGGAACCGATGTTAGTTGTATCAAATGGCTGAAAAAGCAAAAATCGCCATTAGAATGAGCATGTAAAAATATTTTAAAGATTCGTCACGAAGAACCTGCTAGAAATCTGTAGTAGTAACGCCCTTTTCCGGGGTAAATTTGAGGGTACTGGCATCAAAATAAATGCCAAATGAAAAAAATGCGTCTAACCTTTTCTAAAACTTTTATCGTACAGCTCAACTGTCATTTAAAGCTAGTTAGGGCTTTGAAATTTTGCGGTTTCATAATAATAGTTCCATACAGTTTGAGTTGAGTTAAGCACTGCACTGATCGTGCCATGCCAGAAAAGTGAAAACTGCACAGTCAATATTATAGTATAGCTGGTAAGTTCGTTCGCATTTGGCAATTGGCACCCCGCCCGTCGTAATGTAATGGTATTTTTGACGGATTTTAAGATTCAACTCTAGTATTGTCACAACTGACGTAATATGTTGTCGTTTTAAAGAGTTACAAATATGATCATGTATGTGCCTCTTTCAAACTCATGCGGTCATACTCTGCAATTTATAAGTGTTTACAAAATATTCTTTAGCAAAGTAAATAGTACGCAGTTACTGGTTTCAAAAGGCTCTCTGCAAAAACTTGTAGAGCGTGTAAACTCTTTGAATGTATTATTGAAAGATAAAAAACTGAGAAAGGCAATAGCCATCCCTACTTTGTACCTAGCTAACATATCGTGAAATGTTAAATGATGAAATGTCTTTCTTATTCAAATAAACTCAGTACGGTCTAATTTTCTCACTTGGCCCCAAATGGCACTTTCCCAGCTGGGTATTGCTGTACACACAAATATACCATTTTTATTTTAATGTATTGATTTAAGCGAGTAAAAGGCAGATGACCTCATTGACCAATGAGGCCTGTATGGTTGTGCTGACAGGATCAAAAGAAAGTCGAACGATTAGATAAAAAACAGCAAAATTACCATCCAGTGCTTCCAGTGAAGATTTAAAAATGCGCATCAATTCCTTCCGTAACATATCTACTATTTTTTAATAAAAACTGAAACGCAGTTGGTGGTAAGTTTCATACTACTCTTCACGTTGCAAAACAGTTGTTAAAACGGTAACAGTAAAATCTACCATGTTAACTGAGTGGAGCATCGGCTAAAATTAACTCAACGGTTTTACCTGGTACCATCTTTCAAAATGCTGATTACGCATTATTACCGTGTGAGTTAAATGGTAATCTACGTTGCCAAATCACCTATAAATGTGCTACTTATTCAAAACTAGTAATATTCTACCTTGATGTTCCAGTTTTAATAAAACATTGTTGCACAAGGAGCTCATCAGAGCATCCAAGTATAAAGAGACAAATTACACAACCCGCATGCATCACCTATTTTCCTTACCAATGTATTTTAGTCAAACGCACAGTGTACTCTACAACTGTGCAACAGATGATAATAATAATTCAGCAACTTCCAGATATTTTGCAATTGAAAATGAGACTATTCAAAGCCGAGAGTCGAGAAAGAAAAGAAAAAATCAGATGCTAATATGCACATTATTTGACATTATGCATTCACATACGGCGTCAGTTAACATTTTATGTAAAAAAA
>JAHZMZ010003272.1:0-10446 GCA_027743805.1 Lepidocyrtoides sp. E14 | reverse complement strand
TGCGCAAAAGGTAAATACGCAAAAAGTAATCAATGCGCAAATGGTCACTGCGCAATTCGCCTAGACCCACTAATTGTATTACCCTATATAATTTGAAAATTTTTTCTATATTCTTTTAATATTGAAGAAAGGCTAGAAATGATACCTGTTCCCAATCCATTAACATAAATGAATATTCTTTTTCATGAAATTTAGCCATCTTTCTTTATATTCAGTTTGAAACACCACGAGAAGAAAAACTACGTTTCATCTACCAACTTTGGTTAACCTCATTTCATCGTCATAAAAAGTGATGGTCACGCTCCAAAAGCTGAAAACTTCAGTAATGCATTACTAAAAAAGTGTAATCGAATTGATGGATTATGCTCATTATATATGAGTCACTACACCAGGCATTTGATTTTTTTTATTTGGTTATCATAAAATTGGCTACGATTGCCTATTACAATTACAAAGACAAAAAATCGGGTGATCATTCTTCTCTGACTGGAGCTTGTTTGCCATCTCACCGCTTCGTGTCATAAAACATTCAGCTTATCTGACTGTGAAGAAAAAAACTGCGGATACTACGTGATTTTGAGATAACGGAAAAATCAAATGGATTAATGCAGATATACCATTACCTTATTGTAGAAATGAAACTCAATGGTACTCTATATTCCGTTCATATTTACAAGACAGTACACAATGTACAATAGGTATGTGTCTACTTGCCTTTATACTTTGGAATTTAAGTGATGAACATAATGTAGGTATCTAATTATTTCATGTTGTTCCATAATCTGTGCTCACCACAACAAACGTTGTTAGTGTGCTCATCCATGTCAAACGAAAAGTTACTTTCTTTGGCAGTAAACCACTTTATTGACCTCTTCGGGATTAGTTCAGTTTCAGCAGGTTTTCATGCTTGTCTTGTTAATGGAGGAATTATATTGATTGAAATGAAAGACTTTTTTCTTACGTGGTACATACCACATACCTATATAAAAATGCAATAAATATACAGTAGTGTATGATGAATTTGATTAAAAACAGTCATAATAACTATATGATTACACATAATAATATGCCACTCTAGACGGTGAAGTAACTAAATAATATTTATTATTATAAATTGAATTTGATATCAAAATGAAGGAAAATGATGCTCATAATATGTTCGGTTGTGAATTGTGAATTAAAAACAAAGGGGTATTATCGTATGATACTCGTGTTTTCTTCTAGTAAGAACAGCATAAACGCACACCACCAACAACAAAGCTGCAATCGCTTGGAGCGGAATTGTGAATTGTTTCATTGGAACTTATAAACCTGATTAGTAAAACAAGTAGTAAACGGAATTCAATCAGAAATTAGTCAATATATCATGATTGCTTGCTTTTTAAGATAATAACGTAGCATAAACCATGAGCATTTCATACATGAAATTGGCATTGCGAATACTTAAATCAGGCAAGGTAAATCTCGTAAAGATTAATAATGTTTCATTGTGCATGTAAGATAGGTATGAAATGGTTCAAATACAAGTTTGGTCTTTCATAATTCTCAAACTACTTCTTCATGATCAGGCTTAAAGGTTTAATCCGAAAGTTATTTCTTGGCAAGATAATTACATTATTCGGTTATTAAGCTCTTGCCCATCATAGTTACTGATTCCCAGGTGGATATTATTCTCAGAATTAAATGCTTGCAACTTTTTTTTAGTGGGATCCGAAATTCTAGCAAGTACAGTTGAGTTGATGTAATACAACACAGGCACATTATCAAGTCTTGTATAACATATCATGGCTAAAAAAGTTACTACCTTTAATGATGTCGATGTATTAAAATTGAATTAGACGGAAAACTTACATCATGCATCTTTAGTTATGCACTTCAGAAAATTGTACAATTAGCTAAAAAAAACTGCATGTCGATAACTTCCATTTTCCATTGTAAACTGTATAAATAAATAGGTAATCAATGTATTGAATTGCAATGTTATAGGTAATGTGCCAGATTAGAATTATTGTTTTCCTCAAACAGTATTTTTGATCAGGCTCATCTCCTTGCAAGATATATATTAAAAAATATTGAACTATTGAAAAACCAATTGTTTGCTATTTCTGTTATTGTAAGATTACATGTCCTGCGAAAAATAGGCACAAATAAAACTAGTGAGATCAAGTGCATTAACCTTTACGGATAACGATGATTCATGATTGATCTCGCGGAGCATGCTGTGACGCTGTGGAAATCTAAGACCAAATTTGCTTTTACCTGCCAATTCTACACGCAGCGCAGCTCGGAGCTTCGATTATGAATGAAGCACTTTTGATGATGTGTCGACACCGCTTAAAATAGATTTAATAAAACGCCTCAATAGAATGAATCATGAATTCAAAGGAGTGATCTGTGTCCATAGAAATTTGTTCATATCCTATTCATTGCTTTGCTTTAATCATTCGTAACTGATAAAATGTTGACAAAAGTTTCAATTTGAAAACTGACCAAAACATCAAAGCTTTCCGTCACTTTCGTTTCAAAGCTTTCTGTTGTTAAATTTGGTATAATTGCTGCACTGCATAACACATTACGGTAAATCAGGCTTTTACTTCCAATTAATTAAGCAAACAACATGTGTGACAACGACAACTCGGCCACTCCGATGTTGGTCTCCTTCCTGAAAACTGGTTCGTCGTCAGTCGTCACTCAAGTTAAAATAATCCGTTTTTGAAACTTGTACAGCTGCTATACGCTTGATCATCTTCATTATTTTCTTGTTTCTACAAGATGTGGCTTCTTGTCTTAACTTTTAATACGTGTACAACTTATGCATTTCAGTCGCTTGGTTAACTNCAAATAGAAAATTTCGTCCATTGATTTTGATACTGGAAAAGTTCCCATAACACATGCAGCATTTCCTTTTTGTATAGTTATGCTAAGCTTTTGCTTCAGGAAAGACTTCGATCTTGGTTAACTTATCAATTCCATTTCAGTAGAACCCTCCACACAATTTATTTCTCTCACACATTTTTCAAGCAAAGTTGCGTTATGTACATTGAAAATTTACAGTAGAATCTTACAGTATGAATTTGCAAGCATGTAAAATGTTACATGATATGTGCCATGTCATTCCTTTTATCACCTCGTTCATGCTCAATTTAACACTAGTGTGGCTAAGAGGACTTGCAAAAAGTCAAATCTTGCTTAGTGGTTCGTTGAGGACAACTAGTTCGGCTTGATCAGTTTAAAATACCGGCTTCGATGTCACTTTGACCTTCCGTCTTTACAAAAGTAACTAAAACGAAATCATAATCACACTGTCAGTGTACAGAGCTGTGCAAGTATGATAATGCACAATTAAATGTTTGGTAGATGAAATGTAATGCATCTAACTATACCCTCTTGAAATTGCTGCAGTAAAGTTTTCGTATTTCATGAAATAAAAGCACTCATACATATTCTTAGCACCATTAGGTCTTCAAACTTTTTAAAAATGTGCTGATAACAATCCTGCAATTCACATACCAGCGTAGCTGTGTCGATCCTATCATCCTAGAGGACATCCTTATCATCATCAAGAAGACAAGGTAGACGGCTTACTATGAACACATATTATGCATACATTATTGAAATTCTTTTTACCTACAGTCTCTATCCCCTTCTTAGCTTATTATTCTCACCATCTCTAAATTCCAATCCATTTGCCTCGAAGCTATTAACCAGACTAAACTCTATATTTAATTGTCCCTGCTCGTTCTTTCCCACTCTGCTTACCGAGAACAGCAGCAACTAATAGCATCTAATGAGTTAACTTTTTCCTTTCAACAAACTTAACTTTAAGGAGAGAAAGCCAAGTAGCTACAACAATGGATAATCATCATCGATTTTGAGTGAGCGACAAGATGATTTTTTATTTTAGGATAAACTCATAGGGTTTTCCATTGGACAGACAACCAAAGTAATCTGAAACAGTGGGTAGTAGCAACTTTTTAGCTGCTAACTAGTTGCATGAAATCGTTCCTCATTCACATTTAAACTTGTTGTTATCATTAGTAGTAGTATATGATGTAGATTTGTCTACTTTTTTATTATTTATTTGAATGTCTCTCCTATTGTCTCACAGAAAAAAATAAACTTGGTTTTCAATCTCTCAACCTAACAAGCTTTCTTTTCTGACATGAAATTCTTTTAGAGGGAGCACGTACATGGATACATGATTAAAGGAACCCACATCATCATCACACCATGCCAGATGCACATAAGAATAGAATATAATATTCGGCCAAGTCGACTAAATCTTAGTCGATTCAAGTGAACGATGATATGATAATGACTTAACGCAAGTACTGCATCACAGAAGCCAAAATTCACTTTAGCTATCCAATAACTGATTCCTGAGAACTGTGTAATTATTGTCAGCAGCAGCTGTACTTTTGAAATATATTGCTTAGATGATCATATTATCATTCATTATCATATGGGAATGCAGAGAAGAATCTGAAAAAATAAAAGAGAAAAATGTACTGTTGATAAGAAAGTCGCGCACACACACGAAGAAACAAGTAGTTTTGTTATATGTACATGCATAAAATGTAAAAATTGTGTCTAAATGTTCTGGTAACAACAACAAACAACAGTTCTTTGTAATACTAATACTGTTAATGTACATAAAAACCCTCTAATTAACCTAGTTCAAGTTCATATACTCGCATGTAGCTGACTCAAACTTTAGCTGACAGCAAGTTTTTGTTTAATTGTCAGATTTTAGTGGTTCATTTAACTCAAACAAATAGCATTGCCTGAGACAATACGGGAAGACATAATCAAGTTAACTCTATGGAACACTCATGAAAGATTGTGTCATAATCATAATACGTTTGTAGTACGTCAGATTTATTAAATGCATGAATGAACAATGTTTTATTACCATGCACCTGCCAGGTCTCCTATTCGATTCTCCGATACAAGTAAAATGAGAAGCAACGTGAGAAGCAATAATAGACTGTAATGAAATGAAAAATTGAATACGTGCATGATGTAACGAAAAATAAGTATTGGTTAGGTATAAAGATTATGGTAATTTGAATTTAGTAGCATGAAGTGATGAATCTAGTATACAACCATTGTTATAAAAGAATATTTAAACATTTTTATGATGCTATACTGCGCTGGAAGTTGTCATCTTTTAGCAATCCACTTTAATGAATTAAAAAACTAAAAGCTCAGGTAAATATAGTTGATTGCGTTTTTCTCCCATTTATTTTTCGTAAAATTATTTCCAACTGCGTTTTTGGATGAAAAAGCAGTAAAAAAGTTTTTGGAAAGTATGAAGAAACAAAAAAGTGATTAAATAGTTAATGCCTATTGTCATGCATAAGTAATATAATAGGCTGAAAACATTTTTACTGCTAGCTTAATTGTTTGGAAACTTTTATCTGGCTTCAACCCCGAAGTGATAACAATTAAATAAAAATTTGACTGGAAGCTGAGCGTTGATGCTAGTTGTAGCTATTAAACAATCAATTTCTCAGGATATAATTTAAGAATGAAACTTGCATGATTGCGTGTGTTCCTGTTACCTATTAAGTGCTGTAAACTGACAATTATATGAGTAAACCAACTTTTAGCCAAGATCATCTCGCAATCATAAAGTTTTTAAATTAAATTCGTGCACAAGGATACCTTAATTCAGTTATTTCTTCACTGGCACATAATCTCACCCCAGCCCAGAAAAATTTTTGCTGTGGTTTGGAGAAAAGGGTGTAAGAAGCAATAACAATGCAGTCAACAGCAGGTTCATCAGTAAAGAAAATAGGACGACTAGAAAGAAGTAATCTGCATAATAACAAGAAACATAAAAAAAAGTTTGTGATTTGTGCATGCAAGCATGCAACCACAAAAACGACGAGGATGAAACCCAGGCAGGCGGCAGCATTCCTGCTTGGCATCCTTAATTAACCCTAATTATCAGGGTATAATATGAATGGACACAAAACACTCAATAATACATAATAATACTACACAAGTACAAGTAAGTAATATAAGCCCTCTGAGCAATAAACAAATGAGTAGTATTTACAAAATATTGCCTGGAGGGTGCAATGGGAAAGACGGATTTCTTGCTGATCGTACTTTCTTATTCGTGCTCGATAATATTCCTGTGAATATTACTATTACGCCATGCTTGCATGGCATAAAACAATGGAAAGAAATGAAATATTCATTTTCTAGCAGCGCAACTTTGTTCTATCTTCTCGGTTTTCCATGCACTGAAACTTTATCAACTGCACTACCACAAATCTCAACTACAGATTGATCTGGATTTGAAACAAGGGGTAGTAATAAAAACAAAAAAAATGCATTATTTTATTTTCAAAGCTGATGTTGTTGTCATCTTGTGCACTGTTGCATAAAACTTCGTTACTATTATTAGAAAATTATTATTACAAAATTATAAGCTTGGTTGAAGCTTGACTGACTGGAACAGTCTCTTGCTCCGTACACCTCATCATCGTCATTATTAACCCTTCTGCCACATCTTTGGGGTAAACCAGCTTCTATCGCAGCGGTTTTTATGAAGAAGTAAGTAAATAGGTACAATATATATGCAATAGCACTATTGTGGTTCATTTTGTACGCAGTTCAATTTTGCTCCCACCTGGAGTTACTTTATTTTGTTATCCAATTTTCAGGGTGCATTGTAGAAGTAGTGGAATGACGAAGGACTGCACCATGATATGTAGTTAGTCATAAAAATAAAACTAATAATAATTATGTTATTTGTAGACTGCAAGAGTGCATTTGTCCTCAGGTTTACATATATATATTGGGTTCAATGCATGTACTGTTGTCTTTGGCTGTCAGCAACAATAATATCAGCAGCAGTAGCGATTTGTACGAGAAGTAGATGGAAAGACAGAACAACTAAAAATTAAAAAAATAAAAATAAATTGGTCGTACGTCCGTACTCCGCACCTTTTTCGTTCAAACTCTGAGTTTAATGATATGTGCTGTATTCATAATATTATATTTTTTTACTGTTGATGTACTTATGTAAGCGGTAGGACGGTGAATGACTACAAAACATTCTCATGTTGTTGATGATGAGTTTCATCACTATTACTGATGATACATACTAGACTGGTGCCGATGAGACAGAAGTATAACAAAACAACTCAAAACGAGATACTGTGTGTATAAATAAGTACAGGCAGGCAAGGCAGGCCTCACGTCGTAAATCAAATCAGTCTCTGCACTCATTCTACTCAAGGCACAAACCTAATCCATTGTCTTCTCTCAACATGTTCTTCAGCGTGGTTGCTTGCTCGCTCTAGAGAGCTATTTTATGCAGTTAAATAAAATACAAATATTAAAATGATGATGCATTATTATAATATATCATACCTACGTACTGTATGCTTATGCTCATCGGCACCGAGGCTTTTTTTCAATGAGTCATGAATAAATATGCATCTGATTATACAATTATCGCGTTTTTGATTAAACTTAAAAACATACAAAGACAACGTTTTTCGAATATGATTACTTATAATAAGCCAGAGGCTGCTTTGAAGCATGTACTTTCCAACTTTACCTGCCGCTGTATAGTAAAAAGTGCTGCTTTGTTGTTGAAGTTGGCTGTTTAGTGTGTGGTTAATATGCTGAAAATTTAACAGACTTTTTGAGAGAAAAAATGAGAAATGCTGAAATGCAGATGAGTTACAATGATTTACTCAATTCTTGAAGGGACTAAAGAGTGAAGAGTCAGCAAGGCCGACAGAATGAGATGAGCCGGTTGTCTGCTTGCTGTAGCTTGGGGATAGTGACTTGTTTTTCTCTTCTGTCTGGTAAACTGAAGATGCTGATGGTCAACTCTTCTGAAGATATATGTTGCTCCACATTATGCATAATAATATATAGCTGTACATCATGTTCACCCTTGTAAAAAAGATAATGTTGTAAATGAAGCATAAACAAAGATTTTTTGTAGTTTGACGATGAGGAAGACAGTGCTAGTGTTGTCCAACATGCACTCTGTTGTAGTACCAACATGAAAATCAAGAGGCAAGACAACAGCACTGGTGGCATGCTTTGTAAGCAAATATTCTGGTAGTGCGCCAGGAAAATCTTGTTATTTCACCCGGCGGATATTGATACTGGTTGACACGTAGAATACATCTCATTACATATTATATGCTAAGTAAATAAAAATGACTACTTAATCTTAATGTGCTTCAAAAGCAGTGTAACGTTAGACAGAAACCCCCGTCATCGTTGTCAACTAGCTGCCATTATTTATACGCTGTCAGGTAAAATAATATGTTACTGCACAACATTGGGATACATAATATGTAATATAAATGAGGTTTAATATTTAAGAGATATTAATGCGCATAAAAAAGTCTCTAGAATGCATCAAAGTTAACCTTAATAGAACAATTGTGAAATTTTAAATATTGCGACCGTGACTTTTCTGTAATTTTTTGATCATCTACTAGATGAACAAAATAAAGTTGGTCGTAGTATTAGCATCAACAGATTCTTTTTATTGTTTCGTTCTGTTTGTCGTACGTATTAGTATAGGCATGGTTGTTTTTACTTGTACACCTATGTATCTAGTAGTGAATTTGTACGTGCGAACCGTACATGTAAGGTTAGGGCCTTAAAAAGCTTATTTGCCAATGTGTCGTTTACAAAGTAAACGACACATTGGCAAATATGGTTGTTTTTACTTGTACACCTATGTATCTAGTAGTGAATTTGTACGTGCGAACCGTACATGTAAGGTTAGGGCCTTAAAAAGCTTATTTGCCAATATGTCGTTTACAAAGTAGTGTAACAATATCTTGTGTGCTACAAAAGACATGGTGCCAGATCACAATCTAAGTGAAGTATAGAATAGAAGAAGCAAAAGCCAGATCAGGATCGACGGAAAGATTAATGTCTATCTAAAATTTGTCAAATGTACAGCTACTTTACTACTAAACTTATATAATAACTTACACATTGATGCTGTACTGTGTGTAAACTTGTATGCCCTCAATTTTTCACTGCTGCTGTTAAGCCAGCTTTTATGCGTGTCGTCATCTGCTTACTTGCGTCCACGTCCCTAACATGAAGAATTACTTGAATAGTTTTTTCTCCTCATCAACATCATCACTCATCTTCTTCAGCTACTATTACTACTGCACTCGTAGTAATAATGGCTGTAGTAGAAAGCAGTAGTTTTGGTAAAAGGCTAACAAGATTATACGAAAAAGGTTGAATGTCGGATGTGGAAACAAAATTTTCCAGCAAGGGAAAATTATAAATGCATCGTACCGTGTCACAATTGAGAGAAGAGGATTTATTAGAAAGCTTTGTGGTATGGCATAGATGGTGACGGTAACGCCTGCAGATGTCAATACAAAACTTAATATGCAAATGTGCATGGAGTGTGTGGATGAAAAGTACAAGACACGTACATATGCCGCATGTCGCACACACAATATATACGCGACGATGAAATGATGAGTAATGCAAAAACAAGTCAAGTTGATGATTAGGTATGTTTCTTTTCTCCAACCAAATTTCTCCGTTCCCACTTCTCCCGCTGTATTAAGGTATCAAGCTGGAAACTTTATGAATGCATAAAGCATATAACAAAAAGTCTTACATTTATCATCATCCACCCACTACCACCATAACCGTTTCATAACGTCTATATGTTGAATTGCTTTAGCCTGTCGTTTTGAATTTGGAAAAGGGCGAAAACAAAACGGATTATTCAGAAGGAAAGGAGAGAGAAAAAGAACATGAAAACTTGCTTGTCTTGTAAGTTTGTACATACGCACAAAATTATGCAGGAATGAGTCAGACGGAAGACTTTCTGGATTTTTGGGAGTTGGGTGAGATGTAGAGCTATGACATGGTCGAGTAAAACATGTAGCATCACTCCTTCTTGTTCAGAGAATGTGACATCAACAGAGAGATAAAAGTTGTAAGTAGCATCAGGACTAACATCAACATCACATGATCGACAAAAGTGACATGGCATCAGAAATCTGGATTTTTTAAGGGCTCTACTCAAAAGACTGAAAGAGCGGTTGGTTGTGCTGTGAATCGTCACTGGAAAAGATGGCTACGTCCAGCAGCAATCACACTTTTTTACTCCTATATTATATTTTATTATAAGTTGTAATTTAGCAAAGGAGTCGTAAAATAAATGATTAAAAAGAGATGACAAAATGTCTCTAGATCCTAAGTAAGCACACAGCATAAAAAAAAGATTTCCAACCCTATTCCATAACATCATCGTCATTTTCTGCATGTAACGTAAACAGTGGTGAAACACAATGGCCAGAAAAAAATTCTAGTTAGTTCGTTAGTTGGTGAAAACACCCCATTCTTCACTATTATCCGATATATGAATGAACCAACCATAATTCCACTTTTGCTTGTCTCTTTTTCTGGAGTTGCCTG
>JAHZMZ010003271.1:0-23129 GCA_027743805.1 Lepidocyrtoides sp. E14 | reverse complement strand
TTTTTCAGTGCTAAAAATATATGTACCTGTTTCTCCGTCAACATTGAAAGGAGAAGACCTCACCCAACATTTACACGTGCAAAGTGTGCAAAATTTCTTCTTGATATGCACTAATGAAGTACTTAAACTTAAACGTTAAAATGTATGGTTGAAGTTCATGGTATGGAAAATGTTTCCGTAAAGGTCTTGGTCTAGGACACCACACTCACTTACAACAATTTTACATGATTACTTTAATAAGCCGAAGCCGAAGCATTTGCAAAAACAAGTCGCTGTTGATAACTCAAGTACTTAAGGGTCTACTTTATTCTTGTAACAAGCTTCTTTGCAGATACTATAACATTGCTAATCAGATAGGCATTCTTAATTCTTGGTCTTCGCATGCCCTGCAACATGATTTCCGCTTCATTATATCTAACCCCACAAAATAACTTGATAGTTACATACATATTCCCAATTACCAAGCACTGCTTCATAGTTGCTTCTCTTTCTGCAAAATCTGTACTGGGAACAGCCCAATCAAAATCCTTTGTTTCTCATTTGATGAATCACCAACAAGTCGTAAAGAACCAGTGAGGCGTTCTTCCATAATGACAGCGGATGTAGCAATCAATAGTAATCAATCGCTATCCCGATCTCAACTTTACCAGCAATCATAATAAGCATATTATTATTTCTTCATCTCTTCATGCATATGACTTGTTTCTCTACGACCGAGTGCGTACCTTATATTTCCGTTTCAGATTAGCAGGCCCTTGGCACTATTATAGACACTGCAATGTGACTGTAGTATAAACGAAATTATAAGTTAAACACTAATAAATACAAGTAGAGGTCACTGCTGAGTCGAACGAAACAGACATATTATGCATGTGCATGCATAACACATCTCCACCCAAATCCCATAAGATCTCATACTCAATCTTATCATCATTATACTGCGCTTCTATCTTGTTTCATGAATTTGTGAATCTGCGATGCTTGCATACAGGTACTTTAACAGTGGATTGTTCACATACTACGAATGAACAAAAAACTGCAGCAGCTGTACAATTATTTGCATGCATGGTCCAGAATCATTTTAATTTACATTAAATGGATTTTGTTTTTCATTTTGCGGTAATTTTGGCAAGATTTTGTCAAATTCATAAAAAGTAAATAGTCAAATTGATATTTTTATGAATACGCATACGCAGGAATGTGTAAACGATCTGGGAATGCAAGTTTTGAATTCAATACAATTTTCAAAGATGAAACGACAAAGTAATCTAAAAATTAATAACTCATTGTCCTTCTAACGAGCACTTCTGCTAGCTATCGAAAATTGTTGCTAAAAACATTTTCAAAATTGAAAGTATGAAATCGCATAAAATAATATTTTCCCGTTTGATATATTCATTGGTAGCATTAGCTGTAGCACAAATGACTGCCGGTTTGGAAAATGAAAAATCTAACGATTCAGGGGCCGACTACTATTCGTCGTTAATTGGCGTGCAAAATTTAGCAAAGCAAGAACAAAAGCTTGTTGCTAAATTAGTCGGCTACAGAAGAAAACTTAAAGATACTTTAGATACAATTGACTAGTACTGTGCTTGAAGTTTATGATAACTTAATTCTTCACAATTAATTTTATGTTACTTAAAATTCGAGCAAACTATACCATAATGTATTATTATTTTTGTAGCTACCTGGATGACTACAGAGACAGCATCAAAAGTGTCATCAAAAGACACCCACAACTGCGTAAAAAATTTGGCCAGAGGAAGTATCCCGCTTTCAAAAATGAGCAAGATTTGAATCTAATCTCTGACGAGATCACTGCTAATCCTTTGATGGTTTTTAAATTACTGAGGCGGTTTGCCTCTGAATTAATCGACGTACAACTGGAAACAGATAAAGTACAAGACCATTTAGGTTTGAATTCCCTGACCTGCCTATAAAATTTTTCATTTAGCCTGAGGAAATACGAAAGAAATTTTAAATTGTCATTTTTCGCTGTATATTTAGAATTTAAGGACTACATAAACAGTTTGGCAAACAGAATAAAACATCCGACTGTAAAGGATTTGCTTGGTGCGGCAAATGGGCTGCTACGTTTGCAAGAAACTTACCAACTACCAACAATGGATGTCTGTCAAGTTTCATTTAAAAGCTCATATCTACTTACTCTAAATTCAGCAAGAAAGCTAACGTATGTAAAATAATTATTGTTATCATTGAAGATGAGTAACGGTGTTCTTATCGAAAAGAAAACTGGGTGCAAGCTACTCGCAGCCGATATGCAATTTATTGGAACTCAAGCTGTTAATCAGGAACGTTTTGCTACAGGCCTTGAATGGTTATATAGTGCCTATAAAAAAGTCCTCAGGGGAGATGACTCACTGCCGATGGATGTGATAAAAGGGAATTTGCTGGTAGCAAGGCACTTGGTAAAAAGCCGTTTTGAAAAAAAAAATATTTTTCAAGGAAAAAAGTTGAATTTCTTTCCTTGTTGACGGTTACAATTATTACTGGCCTTTTAAATTTTCCATTTACTTTTAGCACAACAATGAGCTCTTAAAATTCAAAAGTGCACCTTCCAACCTGTTTTCCAACTTGGTTAATTCTACCTATACAAATATTCCCGAGCTGTTTATACCTCCCGTGACTTGGCAATATCCCCTTGGACTAACGATGGAAACTTTATTTGACACATACAACTTTAACGCTTTGTGTAGAGGCGAACAATTGCTATCATCAAACATATCAAAAAGTTTACAATGTTGGTATTCCCACGAGAATTCTCCGCTCAACGTAATCAGTCCATTGAAGGTAGAAATGCACCATGAAAATCCACCAGTATTCCAAGTCTATGATTTGATATCGGATAGAGTCATAAATCACATAAAAGACAAATCCCTTCCATACATGAAGCGTTCCCAAGTCGTCGGTGGGATTGAATCTGACTTGAGAACTTCATCTGTGGCTTGGCTTTATGATAGAAATGTTTATGACAAATTATTGAATAAAATTCCAAAAATTGTGAAAAGGACAACAGGATTAATGTGTGAGTCTGCAGAGGCGGCGGAGGACCTACAAGTTTCATGTTATGGTTCGGTCGGAGGATACTACATACCACATTTTGATGCGTTGGTGGAACAAAACGTATTTTAAAAATATTAAAAATGAAATATTAGTTCCCAGATCAATACAAAGTCATACAAATTTTCAAAGTTTCATTATAAAATGATTTTGCCACAGGTAAAGTACAATCAAGAGGATGAAATCGATCAACTTGAAAAAGGAGATCGTGTTGCAACAACAATGTTTTACGTATGGATTCTGCAACACTTTGGCTAATCTGTTATTACAACAGTACCCAACAAAATGTTAATTTTATGAACTGGGTACAACTGTGTTTTTTTACTTTTGCAGCTCTCTGATGTGGAGATTGGAGGTGGAACTGCGTTCCCAAGACTTGGTGTAGCAGCAAAACCAATCAAAGTATCTTCTTTTGTTACAAGTTCTAAACCTTATTGGTCCCAAAAACATTGAGTGTCACTAACTTTGTGATCTTAAAATAAATTAACTTGCTTTTATTAAGGGTTCTGCAGTTTTCTGGTACAATTTGAAGCTAAATGGGAGAAAGGATGCGTTATCGCTTCATGGAGGATGTCCAGTTTTATTTGGCAACAA
Organism: Lepidocyrtoides sp. E14; assembly: GCA_027743805.1. Lineage (NCBI taxonomy): Eukaryota > Metazoa > Arthropoda > Collembola > Entomobryomorpha > Entomobryidae > Lepidocyrtoides > Lepidocyrtoides sp. E14. Next base: position 19,454 of record JAHZMZ010003271.1, on the reverse strand, counting down.
ATGGGGTACTAAAAAAACAAGTTTCCTTCATTGAAATACTTACTTTTTGAATCTAAGTCTAATCCACAATTTGTGCCATTGGGAATATACCTTTTAGTGGCAAATAAATGGATCCGACTACACGAGCAAATGCATATTCGCAAGTGCTCTAAACATAAGCTCGAATGAGATGACACCGACGAAGAGGGATTATTAAAGTATTTTTCAATTTGGTAAGCAGCCTCCAACAACTTAACATTGGCGATCAGTTTCAGCCATCACTTATTTTTTTTAAAACTACTGAATAAAATGTGTTTTAGCATTGTGTTATTATTTTTAAAATGATTACGAAAATTATTTCAGAAAGAAAGAAAATGGCAGCAATGGCGATGATTAATGCGAGCAGTGGCGAGAAAGAGAACGGCAAACTGTTAAATAATATTATTGCATCGACCAATCACCATACTTTCCATACCTGCTACAAATATCTTATTTATAATGACATCAAGCCCAATTTCTATCTTTATTTACGTATTTTCAATGTATATTGCATCACATGTGAAATCGATAAAAAATGTTCAAAATGCTGGTGGTTCGTCCAGTTATCAATTTTCTTAACTTTGAATCGTTCAGTGATAAATAGATGTGATTTAGACGATTTAATTTATTTGCAAATTCGTTTAAACAAGTATTTATATTTGTAGCATGTTTTTATTTTTTGAAGAAATTGCTGTTTACACTTTGCGCATAAGCCTTATTGGATTAACGACTTAAAGATAGAATCCATTTCACGAGCCCACATTTCGTATCCTCGCTGCGAAAAAATTGACAGAAATTAACTTAAAATGCATCACAAAATGGGAATCTGCTCATCGCTACAAGTTAACTGCAACTAAATATCATACCTGATTTAGATGAAGCTTGTCTGCAACGTACAAGTCTTGAAAAATTCCATCCATTGAAGGTGGAGCCAAGAACCAGAAAAGATCAAGGAAATGAGACCTCCTCTGAGCATCACCGCTGACCAGGACACGTAGTTTTTCATTGATATCCCTTATTCTTTCCAGTGTAAATCGAACATTGCTTTGATCTGCTCGCGGAAATGTGGCAACAAGAAGAATGTTTGTGTTTGGCAGCTTTTCATGGATTTTTGTAACTACCGTGTTGACTCCACGGACAATTTCATCATTATTTGGGAACACGGGAACATTGTTGGACCCAATGTAGAGAACAACTAATTTACAACCAGTCAATCCATCAAGCTCTCCTTCCTGAATTCTCCATAGAACGTGTTGCGTTTGATCCCCTCCAATACCATAGTTGATTGCACCGACTGGTCGATAATTCGCATCCCATACTGGGCGGCCTTTGTTGGGATTTGAACACATTTAATTGGAAATTAAGAAATTAAAACAAAACATTGACTATGATTTATATTGTCTGGCTTTTTAGCAACCTTCATTGTTCCAATTTTCAACCAATGATGAGCCAAGGAAAACAACTTTGATTTGGCTACCAAGGGAGGCGCTGCTGTTGAGGAATTGTAGATGACGATCACGCCACCAGCTCTCACTTCGGGGAACAGGATCCCATGGCTTTTGTGCTACTACCACCGTCAGCACTAAAAATTGTGTTGTAAATAGAAATATTTTTTAAAACTTTAATCAAACACCGAAATTACCACCTATTATTATGCACCGTTTTACTTACCAAAAGAAAGTGCAAGGATACTGGATAGGATCTTCATTGTTCACGTACAATTTTGGGGATGATGAATGATGATGCTACTACAATTTATGCTTGCTGGCAGTAATTTGACATTAATGAAATTTTCACCACAACCGATGATTAAATGTCTCAGTTTCTCGGTTGTTGGCAATTCTAAACACTTGTATTTACTTATCATTTTACTTGTCTGATATGAAATATGAAATGTCATGCAAAACAACAATCCATCAATCTCTGTTGTTTTTACTTATTTAAATCATTATCCTCGCAATCAATCAATTTCATTTATTTCAGGTAAGGACAAAATATTAATAAATTAATGTCATCAAGGTAAATTATTGGATAAACAAAAGTTTACTGAATTACACTTAATAGAAAACATGAATGCATGATAGACTTAAAATCATTATGTATTTCACTTCATTTGGAGGTGTCATCGTGAATTTAATTTAAAAGCGAAAAAAATGTGCTGTTCATTTCCCTGTCCCACAGTTGATAACCAAGTGTATTCATGTGGAGCTTATCACCTAGATAAAACTCTTCATAAATACGATCCATGGTGGGCGGGGCCAAAGAATTGAATATATCCAGAAAATGGGACCTTCTTTGAGTGTCGTCATCAACCAAATTGTCAAGAGCCTCACTAATGTCGTGAATTCTATGAAGTGTAGTATTGACAGGTGTAACGTCGCCACGTGGAAAGAACCCCACCAGTAAAATGTTAGCGTTAGGTAACTTTTCGTGAATTTTGGTGACAACAGCATCCACACCTCTGATAACCTCATTATTGTCAGGCACCACTGGGAGGTTATTGGAGCCTACATAGATGACGACAAGCTTTGGATTCAAACCGTCCAACTCACCTTCCTGAACTCTCCACAGAACATGTTCCGTTTTGTCCCCACCAATGCCATAGTTAATACAGCCCAATGGAATATATTTGGAATGCCACAGCTCTTGGCTGTTCCAATATTCAATGCTGGATGAGCCAATGAATACTACTTTGATTTTGTCTGCTTGAGAGGCAGTACTGTTTAAGAATTCCTGGTGACGTTGCAGCCACCACTCCTCTGTTCTTGGACTGGGCTCCCAAGGTTGTTGGGATATGGCAATGCCTAAAGATTTCATGGAACCACAATTAAGAATCAGGAAATGTAGCAATTTCGTTCAAATAATGGAAACTTACCAATGGCAAAGGCCAACAACAATATGGTAGTTTTGGTTATTATTGACATCCTGATTTACAGAATTTCTGGTAGGCAGCTTTCATTTGAACGCAAACGCTCTTCTTTCAATTGCAGACTAAGTCTAGTAATAAGGTTGTCAAAAGCGGTTTTGAGCATTTCACACTGCAAGCCGATTAAAGTTCAAAACATATTTTTGATTTTGACATAATGTCAGTCAGACCAATTGATTTTTTTCAAAAGAATATAGACTGCAAGTCAGATTAGATAAAAAGGATGATTTGAAGGCACTCGTTTTTGTCAATTCATGGTGACAGTAAATTACTTGTATGAAGATAATAAGAATTTGTCGATATTTTCTATAAACAACTTCATGGTTAGAAAACAACAATTGATAATAATGATGCTAATTATTTTCTCCGTATACTATAATTTGATTTACGTGATTTAATATTGATGATTGGATCTGCTGCTGAATTATCATAATATATATGTATCTACTTATGAGCTAACAAAATTTGTTAACTACTGTGCTTACCACATCATGTTAAAACGTGAATGATGGAATATTATGCAGAAAAAATAGCCCGCAACGAAAATTTAAAAAAATAGAATGAATTCAAAAGAATTTATTGAATCAATGAGTAAAATGTACTGTTCATTAAATTATCCCATTGTTGATATCCGAGCAAGTTTTGGTGCAACTTATCATCACGATAATATTGTTCATAAATCCCATCTAAACTCTGTGGGGCTAAGGAATAAAATATATCTAGGAAATGTGACTTCCTGCTTGTGTCTCCATCAATCATAGGCTCAAGTGTTTCCGTGATGTTCCTGATTTTTGTTAATGTATTTCTCACAGGAGTACGATCCCCTCGAGGAAAAAAACCAATGAAAAGCAAGTTTGTGTTTGGAAGCTTCTCGTGCAATCTATCTATAACTGCGTCAACTCCACGTACACATTCAGCCTCTGTGAACAACGGAACATTGTTGGAACCTATGTAAATGACAATTAACTTGGGAGATAGGCCGTCCAACTCCCCATTCTGGATCCTCCACAAAACATGCTCCGTGCGATCAGAACGGATTCCATAGTTGACGGCGCCAAGAGGAGCATACTTTTCGTCCCAAATTTGCTTTCCTGAGTCGCGATCAATTACCAATTACATGAAAAAAATGTGAACGCAATTCATTAAACTCAGCTTCTTGGAATGTAATTGCTTTACCATTGTATTTGAGCTCATAGCATTTTTGCAATTTCCAAGATTCAAGAAGCTTGACATTATTTACTGCGAGATTCTGTGTCTACAAAACTGTACCTGTGGTGCCCCAATATTCTATGCTAGAGGAGCCTATGAAAACAATTTTGATGTCTTTTGCAAGGGAGGCTGTTGTATTGAGAATTTGCTGATGACGTTCCATCCACCACTCTTCATTTTTAGGGGTTGGCTCCCATGGCTTTTGAGCCAAGACTCCTGCTACAGTAAACGGGAAATAAGGTTGAATGCGATTTTATTGTTTGGAATTTGGACATCATCGCAATCGTCAACACTTTATAGAATAGAACTAAGAAGAGATTAATTCTATTCTTTATAGTACCTATAATTACCTGCTGCGGCAAGCAGTAGAATAGGATTTACGCTTTATTCAACATTTCACTGCAATTTGTGCGAAACATTTTGAAACATAACAAAAACATTCAAAACAAAAGAAATGTTAAGATAACAAATAGAAAATTTCGTCCATCGATTTTGATACTGGAAAAGTTCCCATAACACATGCAGCATTTCCTTTTTGTATAGTTATGCAGTAGTAGTAGCAGTAGAATTAAATTTTTCATTGTAGATTGGGTTGTTTCGTCAACTTCTTTCTTAAAAAACTGTGTACTGATTCAGCACAGGCAAAGCATTGGCAATTAAACCGTCGTTGTATGTGTGAATCAATAATTATTACAACAGTGCACTTCTCAGCAATTTGACAGAGATGCTAAATGTTTAACTACAGAGTGACAGACCACATTCGTACATGATTGATGAGGACATGTTATCCTTACGTGGCTAATTTAATGTTGATCTCCGCAATTCAAATATTATGCAAGAGCAATTGCTTGTCACTGTCAGCTATCAGCTTGACATCATAATTGATTATGTAAAATAATTGGCCCAGTTAAATAAGCTCTTTGCGGTATTTATAATGAATAAATATAAGTATCATGACACTATTTTCATCAACATTGCAATAAACTATGGTTTAATAATATTTTGTTTAACATTCATGATTTCCGTACCAAAAACAACTTTATAAGTTAAACCTCCATTAAAGAATTAAAATCATTGCTCATTAAATTTGCCCAGTTCTTATAACCTAACAAATTTTGATGCAATTTATCCTCGCGATAGAATTCCTCCAAAATTCCGTCCATGCTCGAAGGCGCATATGACCAAAATAAGTCAAGAAAATGTGATCTTCTTTTTGCATCCCCTTCAATCATCGGCTTCAACGTATCTGTAATGTTTCTTATTTTTGTCAAAGTTGCCTTGACTGGAGTCCGATCCCCACGGGGGAAAAATCCAATATAGAGAAGGTTACTGTTTGGCAGTTTTTCATGAATCTTATCAATAGCAGCATTGACTCCTCGAACACATTCCTCTTCGGTAAATCTGGGAACGTTATTGGAACCTATGTAAATAACAACTAATTTCACTGATGTAGACAATCCGTCCAACTCCCCATTCTCGATTCTCCACAGTAAATGTTCCGTACGATCACCACGAATTCCATAGTTTACTGCTCCCAAAGGGGCGTATCTGGAGTCCCAGATCTCTTTGCCTATCGTTTGGGATTTTGATATAAATTATTAGAATGTTCCTGAACTTAACTTTATTCTACATCTATGTACATTTTTTATTTATTCCATAGATGCCCCAACGAAATTGATTATGTATTAACGATGACATTTTACCAATAAATACATTTTTCACAAAGAGATTGATCAATTATTATAATTAACCACTTTATAGTGTTTTTACTTAAATTTTTTAAAAATATTGGAAATTAAACTCCTGTTATATTACCTGTTGTTCTCCAATAATCTATGCTAGATGATCCTATAAACACGACTTTGATGTCTTTTCCCAAAGTCGCAGTAGTATTGAGATTCTCCTTGTGACGTTTCATCCACCATTTTTTGTCTTTTGGAGATGCTTCCCATGGCTTTTGACCAATTTCTGAGCCTAAAAAAATATATAGTATTAAAAATGTAGAACAAAAAGCACAATGCATATATTATGTTGACTATGAGATGACTTGTTAGCACTTTTTTTGTTCTACTTTATTGCTTACCAATCACCAATGCCGCAACAAATAGAGTCGTTACGGTGCGGATAATCATGGTGCTATTGTGCACTATTTCACGGCTAAAAGTTCCAAATTATTTGCTCAACGCCAATATTAGCGTCCACCCGTCTTGACAACTTTTCTTCGTATAGATGGTTTAATCTTAGGTATGCTAGAGTTAAGCTAAGCACTTACCGACTTTTCAATTACATTACATGATGATTATATGAATTATGTTCTTCTACTTTGTCAGGCATGCATGCTAGCATGACTGCAATTGACGTTTCAGTAGAGCATTTTATTGGGTAATCTTTAGTTGGTACATACGAAAATGATAATAAAATAAATTTTATGATTGTTGTGCTATGGTTTATCCTGTTTGTCTTTTTGCACAGGATATATTCTGCTGTTATGTTGAAGTGAAAAACAAGAATGGCTTTTAAGCCATTAAACTTAAAAGTTATTTTTCATTATGGGCATCCTATTATGTACAATATTACGGTTTGAATAATCAGTACTCGGATACAGGTTACCTGTACATATACATGCCTACAAATCATGAATTTGAGCTGACACCACACACATTGAAACGTCTAAAAACGGATAGTGAGTTGAATTTGAAGATACACCACGCAAAGTCATGCTGCTAGAACTTCAAGGTTAGTCCGTTTGCGAGTTAATCATAAATCATTTCCCAGCTGAAATTTGACAAAAGTATAAAAATGCTACGTAGTTTTAATGAAATACTTGTAGCAAAAATGGCATCACGCGCTCGGCAGCGGTAATGACAGACATGACAATACCTAATGCTTATTAGAAATAATTGCTACCGGTTTCTTGAAGACTAGCATTTAATTTATTTGCCACTTGAAACAAGCTCTCATATTTTGTATAAGACTCTATAAGATGCAATACTACGGAAATCGTGCGATTACGTTCATGTACAGTGATTATCCGATTTGAATTTGGAATATTAACAGAATTCATGCGGTCACTGAACAAAATGATTTAAATGAATGAACTTTTATATCTGGTCTAGTTGAATGTTTTTACAATATGAGCAATCTCCTGGAACGACTATGACTAGCAAAAGTCATTAGTCCATAACCTGCTGCACCATTTTGTCAAAAAATGCTGTCGAAAACATAAGTACTTATATACGCTGTTAGATTCATTCAAGCATCAAACTTACGCCACAATCGTCTCGTATCCGTCTGTAACCCTTCGAGTTTCTTAAGACGGTACCATTTTGAACGCAAGTGTAGCTTTTGTAATCGTGTTCACAGATAAAACCTAAATATGTAAAGAACACTTGTGAGTAAATTGAATTTTTATTGCTTATCATTTTCACAAAATAGCCACGTTGACAGTTTGGTTGATGAAACGGTTTTTAGCGTGATTAGTAATTACCGATTAAGTGATTAATGAGGTTAAAATATGTTTTGACAAAATGCATGTAATATCTTGTTATTATTATTATGCATAAATTCAAGTGTTTTGCAAGCATTAAGTAATTGTTTTACAATAAGTGACTTGAAATCAAAATTATTATAAAAATAAAAATTGGTATTTACAGTTCAATAAACTCATTATTAGGCATAAATAAATATTTATCACTGTTTTGTGCTGAATTCTCCCATGCATTGCCATTCTGTAAACACTCTCAAGTTAAGCTTCCATCAAAGAATTAAATACACCGCTCATTAAATTTTCCCACTTCTTGTAGCCTAACAAATTTTGATGCAACTTATCCTCGGTATAGAATTCCTCGAAAATTCTATCCATGCTGGCTGGTGCATATGACCAAAATAAATCGATGAAATGTGATCTTCTCTTGGCATTCCCAACAATCGATGGCTTGAGTGTATCCGTAATTTTTCTAATTCTTGTAAGTGCAGCTTTCACAGGAGTTCGATCACCACGTGGAAATAGACTCACGTAAAGAAGGTTACTATTTGGAAGCTTTTCATGAATCTTGTCTATGGTTGCATTGATTCCTCGAATACATTCATCATCAGTATAATTGGGAGCATTATTACAACCAATGTATATCACTACAAGTCTACAACTAGATAGTCCGACTGCTCCCAAAGGGGCGTATTTGGAGTCCCAGATCTCTTTGCCTGGAGAACAATTGTTTCCAAAATAAAAAGTCTACAATTAAAATATATAAGAAAAAGCTGACTCATGTTGGATATCAATTATCAGAGCAAATAGTTGCACGTTGCACTGGTTTACAATAGACAACTTTTTTTAGGCAGTACTGTACGGACTTTTGCAATTGAACAAAGGATTTTTTATGGTGACTTTGACATTTATAAAATGAATATGAATGATTCAAGTTTGGCCAGTGGAACACTGCAATGTTTTATCACGATTTACATTACTAGTAGTAATTTACTACTCTTATATATTGCACTTTGATTTACCAAATAATGATAACAATTTCTAGCAAATTTTTGTAAATGCCTTGTCCTTTGTACTCTTTTTGCACTTTGCCCACCCCTCCTCACTCTTGTTTACCTGTCGTTCTCCAATAATCTATGCTAGATGATCCTATAAACACGACTTTGATGTCTTTTCCTAAAGTCGCAGTAGTATTGAGATTCTCCTTGTGACGTTTCATCCACCATTTTTTGTCTTTTGGCGATGCCTCCCATGGCTTTTGGCAAAATGCTGAACCTATAATTTGTTAAAATTATAATAAATGGAAATGAACATCAATATATTCAAATTTTACGTAGACTTCAAGCTTACCGATTGCCAATGCTGTAACAAATACAGTTGTAACAACTCGAATAATCATTGTGAGCGACTTTACGAAACTGGATTCCAATTAAATAAATCGAATTGCTAATATTATCAATGTCCACCAAATGTTAATTCTGTACCACAGTTACTTCAGAAATTACCTGTGGTTGTAAGCACACTTTGGAAGTGATTGTGCAGTATTTAGTTTGTACGGGTATGTTGTTTACGTGTTAATTATTTGAATTATTATAATGATGAATCACCAACTTTGGTATCACCATTTATGCTACATGCAACTGTGCAGCTACTACAACTGATGCTTCAATGTATCTTTTCAAGCTATGTACATAGTTGAAGCATCGAAATAGCTCATTTTATATGTGCCAAGTCAAGTGCCGGCCATGCACATTTCGTTACAAGATTTTGTAGCATATTAATAGAATCGAGCTCTTTGTTTGCCGTTATTTTGCACGACATGCATTCTGCATTCTACATACCTATTTTTATGATTGCTGAGTATATTATGAAAATTAATAATGTTGACGTAAAAAACCAGAATAACTTCAAATCTTATTCAATGTGAACATCCCATTTTGAGTAATCAGTACTCGGGGTTTTCCTACACAAAGATCAGATAGTCTGCTTTTTTGCTTTGTCTTGCTGTGTTGATAAGGTATACATATGTGCATACCATGACTGATAATATTACACACTAAAACTGATAGTAGAGAAGTAAAATTGAAGACTATTTTGTACATATCGTCACGCAAAGTCATGTACAGCTTGAAACGTTTCGGTTGGTGTGTTCGTGAACTCATCATCATCATAAATCTTTCCGTGACTGTAATTTGACAGAGAGGTAAAAATACTCTGCAATTTCACTGAAATATAGCAAAAATGGCTTTTGAATTTTTCTCCTTGCGTTTTGCATTACTACTGCCATTGGTGGTAAGGGCAGTACCTACAAATTTTAACAAATTGCATCCAGTTTCTCAACAAGAGAATATAACTTTTACCCTTTTCGCCACGTAAGAACCAAACTTGTAAAGAGTTTAAAAAAACTATATACATGTGCATGTAATAGCACGTACATGACGTACATATACCTATGTATATACCTCTTTTACTATATTCAGTGACATGTCCGGTTGTGACTCAAACTCTGCATGTGACTTGTATGTAGCGATTAATTGTGCGTCTCAAAACACTGACTGGCAACCATGTGGAAAAACTTCAAAGCGACAAGATGACAACTTTCCAGTCTGGCCGGAAGTTTTTACATTTGCGCATACACCTGGAATATCCGAGGTTTGACTCCTACATCCTATGAGACTAAAAAACAAATTGCACATTGTACTAAAACAATACATTCTTCATATTTTTGAACAACGTTTAGCGTTGGAGATTCGATTTGATGGATGTAGATGTAGCCTTTGATGATCTTATAGGGAGCATTGAGGTAAACGTTGATGAATATGCAAATGCACCTGGTAATCTGTACACTTTAAAAGTGCCAGGAAATACGGGTTCTTTATGGATACAGAGGAGAAGATTGTGAATAAGCGACATTTATGAATTGTAACTCGACAAGAAAATAATTGCACTTGTTGCATGTATATTAAATTTAAGTGTAGTGGTATGAATGTGAAAATATTTTATTTAAAATCAAAAAGAATAAAGTGCCAACTTTCAAACCATATATTATCTATTTGTTGAAACTTGTCACACTACGTTTTAAGTACCTGCGAGTCCGATTTTCATTCCTGTGTGGCGTTTTCAGTCTCTGCAACATTTCCTTGTGGGTTGGGAGAAATGCCCCCAGAGACGATAGGGGTATCAATAGAGTACCTCCTGCCGATTCCATACGTTACTCCAAACCCCATCAAACCAAATTTAAAACCTTCCTCGTTGATTTGAACCCCTGTTGTCCCATTCAGTCCAACGGTACCGCAAAGCAATCCAACTTTTCCATCCACCTTTACCAAACTTGGTTCAACAATCGCTGCAACCGCAGTTTTTTCTCCGTATTTCACTCCAAATGAGCCCCCAAGACTGGGTCCACTAGTTGAAACTGATGCGTCCCATTTATCGCTTAATTTACTTTCCGTCCTGAAAAGTGAAGCGTTCGCTGTCAAACCGGCTTTGTAACCCTCAAATGGTCTGCGGATTTCTTCATTTTCATCTTCAAAAGAGAGTACAATGACACAAATAACCGATTGCCCAAATTTTTAAAAAATTGAAGATAGACTAACATTTTTGTTCTTACCGTGAAGTCCAGCTTTGACTTCCCTACCATCAGGATACTCAATTTTATAGGCGTAGTCTATGATCCTGTGTTCTATTTCACCTTCTTTAAGTGGAAACGGCATGTTTGTTTTCGTTGTTTAACAAATATTGATTAAAGAAGGAAAATAAGAGCAAGTAGTGACTTGAGACTATGCAAGACGAAGCCCACTTCAACAATGCAATGGAAGATTAATTGCAGCATAACTTGTGATAGACCAAATTGTACTTTTGTACTACTTGGTGGGAGAATCAACACTTCATTTGTGGGCATTATCACTGTTATTGTGAAACTTCATGTGAACGATTTCAAGTGATGAATAAAGAAAACAGTCACGGAGTAAACGGTATCGTACGTGTAAAATGGCTAAAGGAAAGGTTAAAAACATTAGTGTGGGACCAAAAATTTTCTCTTTGTGTAAGATGTTTTTGTAAAATGAAGTTAAATGAGTGTGAAATCCGGAAACGAGGAGTAATAACAATAAAAATATTTATTTCGCACAGCAATTATTTCCAATGATTATGTGAGTTTGTGAAATAAGAAAACTGCATATTTATTCACGTGATAGCATCATCAAGTTTGGTTTGTAACCAGAAATAACGTTCTGAATTTTTCACGCACTTTGCACAAACTTTACGAGAAGAGCCATCATGAAGTTTCACGTTCTGTATCATCTACCTACATAGGTGTACTAGGTGTGTGTGCATGAGTCATGAGTCATTCACGGTGAAATCTATAATGCAGCAACAGAAGCAAGATAGGAATAAACTCGCAAAGGGTAGAAAGGTTGCTTGATTAATTCAGTATAACATTAGTCAATTTGGTATGGTTAAGTCAAATCTGGTGGTAAAAGTAACTTTTGTTACAAATATATAGCCAATTTACACTTTTTCGGTACCTGCCGGGCACCTGAAGACTTCGGTAGTCGAAGGATTTCAATTTAAGTTAACTTTTTGCATTTAAAATGACTCATGTTTCGCACCGAGTTTTTAAAAGTTCCAGGTAGTATCCATCCTTGAAACTTTACAGCGTCATTCATCATGAGTTGATAGTCTAGTGTGCAGAATACTAGTACTCTGGATCTAGTCGCAAATTGATTTCGGAAGGTTTCAATTCGCAACAACTTTGCATGTAAAATGACTCATTATGTTACATTCAGTTTTTAGAAGTTCCAAGTAGTATCCAAGACTGAATCAAATGTATAAGAGTGTCTCCAATGTTACGTTGATAAACAAATTGAGAGACTGTTTATTTGTTTATTTATCAAACAAACAAATCAATTTATTTATCAACGTAACATTGGAGACACTCTTATACATTTGATTCAGTCTTGGTAGTATCCATCCTTGAGACTTTACAACGTTATTCAACACGAGTTGTTTGTGCAAACAACTACAGCTCTTTTTCGGTACCTGTCGGGCACCTGAGGACTTTGAAACTGTTCATTTTGTTGGACTATGTGGAAGTATCTAAATACCAAATTAGATAAAGCTAAGCTAACTGCTTTTGTTATGGAGTTACATAATATATTCATTTTACACGTTCATTATAAGGTCATTTTTCAAGCAACCTAATAAAGAGTGACATTTTGCAAAAATAATTCATTTTAAATTGGGCTAAATCTTTCAATTTATTTTTGTTGTAAATAGCTTGTGTTGCGTTAATCTTGCATTCTCCCGATATAATAATGGCGATGCATATTTTAGTATGAAATGTTGCCCGAATGTTGTCTCTATCATAGGCATGTCACGTTTTTGCTTCCGCCGAGAATATGAAAATTTTGAACCATGTATGTAGGCTTTTGAGCCACCCAGCAGCTCGGCTCATTCATCACAAAATTACTAAAAATTAGTAAATATTTATAGTAATGTAAAGCTATTGTACGCCAAGGATATCTGTCATTTTAATATACCTAATTGACTCACATATCACACATCATCTACACAACACATTTAAAAAATATCGCTGTTGTACATAATTTTAATTCCATTCAAACGCAAAGATAAATGGTATGGTGTGGAAAAAGATGTACAGTGAGTTTCGCTACAGTTGTACAAACAAAACCAGAGAACGTGATATGAATTCATTGACTATTTTCTCCGCTCCGGATGTGGTGTTTCCTATTTAACAATAATATTTTGCGAATTACATGCAGCTACCTACTTACATGCATATCAATTTGTCATTAACACCATCAACAGTTCCATGAAAACATTTCCATCTCAATGCTTCTCTCTTTCCTTTATCTTCATGCAGTTTGCCACCATGAGGTGACCTCCGTATATCTGTCAATCAAAAAGAGGAAATAATAGTCCCACGGGAAATTAATGGTAACATATGTGCACCCCAATTATAATGTTTTCCATGGACTGAAAACGTAATTACCAATGTACCAGTTGTTCACTCTATTGCTCTTTTTGTTTTTATTCCAGCTCTACATATAGGGACACCATAAACAAGAAAACTAGATCATCCCATTCCACCACCCTTCACCGTTTACAGAGTGACAGTTACAACAAAAATTTTATCGAAACAAACTATATGGTCCGTTGACACGAAAAGTGTGATTGATATATGCGAAATTTTATTAAAAAAACAAATTTACCATTTATATAATAATTGATTCCAATTATTCCTTGCCCTGTTTCTCCGAACGCTGCATAAGCAGAAATGTGTGACGCAGTAGTGTGTGGTTGCGGTATTTTAGATGGTAGTAGGTTTATCATATATATAATATCGAAACACATGCACGTTTTTGTACAGTTGCAACTTTTGTGTTCTCGGTAATCGAACCACGAAACCAAGAAAGGTTTGGTCTCGGGATTTCACAATCTGGAATTTGTCAAAGTACTAGTAAAATGTGAACTGAACATTTTCCAGGCTGAGGATCGATTTGCTTGCCCTCGTTTTGTGATCTGAAATATTTTGTGGAGCGAAGCGTTATTAGCTATACAATGAATACTGAAGATGCGAACGAAGATGCCCCTTTGCAATTGTTTGAAATTTGTCTTCATCGTGAAGAATTTTTCCCAGGAGAAGTGATAACAGGGAAACTTTTGCTTGTGACCAGCAGACCCTTCAGAACGGAAGGTGGGTTCTCGTTGTGCTCTATGCAAGCAATAATACAAAATGCTGAAACTTCAATTTTCTTGCTGGAGTTTTGATATTTGTACAGCATCTTTTCAAGTTTCAATTTTCCATTTTTAATAATGTTATTGAGGATTGAGGAAAGTAATAATTGATATTTGTGTGCGGATTTACATTTATTTCGAAGGTGTACTCATTAAATTTGAGGGGAAGGGAGCCGTCCGATGGAAAAATCAAAGTGCTCACTTGTGCGGACTAAAAGAAGCAGAGTTTGTTCATGAGAACAGGAAGTACTTTTCCAATGTGTTTCGTTATGGTAAGCCAATATTTTGTGGTTTCATAGATATGCTACTGTAATTGAACGGTTGACTATAACCGGTAGAGTGTTCATATGGAGTGTGGATCAATAGCTTTAGCATTACGACTTTCTCTCCAGATTTGGAATCTATCCCAGAAGGATGCTCCGTTTTAACATTTGAATTTGAACTTCCAACTGGGATTCCGCAAAGCATTGCAGCTGGCACAATCATGAAACAATTGAGAATTCTTTATTCGTTGGAGGCACTGATTAGAACATCCACTGAAAATTATAGGCAGCAAAAGTGTATAATTGTGAAAAGCATTTTAAATTTAAATTCATGTCCAGAGTTATCACTCCCGCTTTGTAAAACTATCCGGGAAGCCATATTCGAGTCTTGTTGGTCATCTTCCGGCAGAGTTGTTGTTATAAATTTTTCAATAAATAAGCAAGGCTTTGTTCCAGGAGAACAGTTGAAAGCAGAGCTAACTGTGAGGGACGCCTACCTTGGCAAAACTCCAGATTTGGGATGGGTGGAGGTGACCTTGGTCCAGGAAATTGAATTGCAAATCCGTACAGCCTCTCGAATAAGAAGAAGAATCGTGGGAAAAAGCGACATGGTACACATGAAAACATGCAATACC
This sequence comes from Lepidocyrtoides sp. E14, assembly GCA_027743805.1. Taxonomy (NCBI): domain Eukaryota; kingdom Metazoa; phylum Arthropoda; class Collembola; order Entomobryomorpha; family Entomobryidae; genus Lepidocyrtoides; species Lepidocyrtoides sp. E14. The sequence goes on along the minus strand of JAHZMZ010003271.1, from coordinate 4,160 downwards.
AGTTCAGATAAAAATACCAAATGTGCAAATATAACTTCAAAGGACATTCAAATAAGATCAAATTTCTCTTTGAATATTCCGGAAAATATTTTGATTTCATATGGAAATACGGACAAACAAGTACATGACTTTATCAGCATTCGATACTTTCTCAGGGTAAGTGAAATATTCGTATTTGCGCTGGAGTCGCAGTCGTGGCAAATCTCAAAAGAATTATGAAATGTCGTTTTCAGTTTTTCCTGATTGTTATTAAAGATCTCATTTATGATTGAATCTTGTCAGATGTCTATGGAAAATTCATCATTTCCCTATAAACCTCTACAAATACACTTGCCGATTAAAATTGGCACGGTTTTCATCAAAGAACAAAAATCGGTAGCACCTATTCTAATACTGGCTCCAGTACCACTGGTACTACCGCGGCCTAGAGTGCCTTTGGAAAATAGTTCCAAGTGTATTAATGTTGAACTGCAACAAGAAAAACAGCGACATACCGAAGTAGCATCAGATTCATCATTACTTCCGTCAATCAACATGAATTCAATGCCTCAGATATACATAAATTCGAAAAATTCACTTGTAATTCCTGAGCAGCACCCAAACAATGCGAGTCAGCAAACACCAAAAAATAAATCATGCAATACAAGCCCTGTTGGAGACTCTTCGGGCTCATTATGCAAACCCAAAGATGCATTTGGAAGAGCCGACACATACTCGGTCTGAGTCATTCCAATCGGGACTATTTACTAGAACTCAGACTGCAAATCTGAAAAATAACTCACCAGCATTGCACAATTAATGTAATTTTTGTTTATGCAAATCTCACAAAATTTTCATAATAAAACATAAAATGTTGAAGGCAATAATTTGATACAAAAAGAAAAACATTTTTCCAAGTGACATGTCTTCAAAGGTTACAATATTTACCATAATCAATAATTGTCATTTGCGTCAATCATCTATTGTCTATGCTTATCTGTATTTACGTCGCGTCGTTCGGCCGGAAAACTACAACGCATATTGCCGTTTGCAATTTTATTGTGAGACGCAACTTGCGTCTCACAACTCATCTTTAAAACTTCACCCGGCCGAGATAAGCTATCGCCTCGCCATATCACGCAAGGCAGCAGCCGCAGCTTTGCATGCGCACAGCGCACAAAAGATTCTGCTTGTTTTGCATTGCATTGAGAACAGATGATGCATGGATGCGACGAAAATAAAAGCATGTTAGAGTCGTTGTTGTCCAAGAGTTGAAGTGTTACAAAAAGCTAAAAAGGTCTCGTTCTCGTACATGTGCATTTACTTTGCTTGTTGCTTGTGCGTCTTCGCGAAATAGTTAGTAAACTGTATTGGAAATTATGTAATAATTAGGTTAGCGTGAATGAATGGTGAATTGCCAAGTTGATTTTAGGAACCGATTAGGTTTAGGCTACTCAGAACTTTCAATGTGCAAGTGTCAAGTGTACATTATTATCACAAAAAGAGCAGTTGCCACTTTTACCACATATGTAGTAACTTCGGTAGACAGTGTCAGTCAACACGGTAAGTGCTTGTTAGTGTCTTGTATTTCACTTTTCGATTTCCAACAATTTTGTTGACCTACACTAAGTCTAGATTTGTACTTCAGGCAGTCCATGTCATTCTTTTCTACCTCCATTAAATTTGTTCTAAAGCTTGATCAGTGTCAGTAAATCAAGTATGGGTTGTAGTAATTGTAATCAAGCACCTGTCGTTTTCTTTTTATATCTTATTGACAGAAATGTACCATCATTTTTTTAACGGGAGAGACAGTTTCGATAAACAATATTGACCTGGAAATTAATATGGCTAGCTCACCTAATGGAGGTTCACAACAACAACAAAGAGGTCGTATCAGCGACTTTATTGTTTTCAAAAATTTGGCCAATGTACTTGAGAAGATTAAAGAAACAGAATCCAATGATAAGAAAAAAAAGTATTTGAAGCAGTACTTTGATTTCTTACGTAAAAGGTTCAGGAGTCATCATGGTACGATGGATTCTGATAAGACTGGGGTAAGCTTACAACTCTATTTTTTAATGCATACTTATAACTTATAATAAATAATTCTTTAAAATTTTTGATGCCAACAAATGTTTCTTTTTAAGGGTGACAGTCTTTACTGTGTGGTCAGAATTTTACTTCCGGATGTAGATCGAGGACGTCGGGCATATGGGTTCAAGTCGTCTTCCCTTGGGCGCATGTTTGCGCATATTCTAGGTTTAGACAAGAATAGTCGAGATGGAAAAAGCTTACTTGAGTTCAAGAACCCACGTCGAGCAGGTTCATCAGCAGGAAATATCGCAAATATAATTTTCAGCATTTTGGAAAGTCGGTTTTCTGCAAAGGCGGCTGACACAAAGAATGAAGTATGTTTGACGGAAATACACGAAACTCTAAACCAACTATCCAAGGGTCCTGATAGTGATGTAAACCAAGATCAACAAAAAAAGATTCTGCAAGTACTTATTCGCAAGCTCACTCCGCTTGAAGGCAAATGGTTGGTTCACATCCTATTAAAGGATATGCATTTAGGATTCTCGTCAACAAAGAACACTGTTTATGATATACTCCACGCGAAGGCTAGGAATTTGTCGGAACGGATAGGGGACTTGGAATTACTCTGTCAAAAATTAAATGACCCTTCAGCTGAAGTTGACAATGTTGACATTCTCCTATACAATCATTTTCGGCCAATGCTGGCCACAAGAATGGATATTATAGACAGTGTATTTGAAGGTGGCGGAAGTATCAGCGGATCAGGGGACAACCAACCAACAGCGTCGAACAGAGCTGGGCGGAATAAATCGGACATGGTCTCGCTACCAGCCCCGCCATTTTTTGTTGAAACTAAATGGGATGGCGAGCGTTTTCAGATACATTTTGATGGACATCAGTTTAAATACCTTTCTCGAAGAGCGTATGATTTCACGAACAGGTTTGATGAAACTTTATCTTCAAAATTACGTTCTCAAATAAAGCCAGGAGTCCAGTCTTTTATTATTGATGGAGAAATGATGGCCTTTAACAAACAGTACAAAATATTCACTCAGAAAGGCTACAATATTGATGTAAAGACCATAAACAAAGACAACCCTAACCATTGTCCAGTATATGTAGCATTTGATTTGGTCTATTTCAATGGAGCAGTTATCACCAAGCTGTCACTGAAGGAGCGGCTTGATAAACTGAAAAACGTATTTGAAATTAAAGAAGACGTTGTTCGAATTAGTGAAGTTAAGATTATGCAAGCTAAAGACCAAGTCATCGAGTGCCTTAACTCTGCTATTGATGATGGTGAAGAAGGCCTTATAGTGAAAGACATGAATTCAACGTATGAACCTGGGAAGCGTCCAGTAACTTGGCTAAAAATCAAGCCAGAGGTAAGGAACGGAACCTAATAATATTTTTAAACGGGCAGTTTATGTTGACAGTGAGTAAACGCTCAGATTGTCTAATAACTTTCATCATTAATTTCAGTATCTTGAAGATAACAGTGTTGATGACCTCGATTTGGTGATTCTTGGTGCCTACTATACGGAATCTATTAGAAGGGGAGGTGAACTCACTCATTTTCTGGTTGGCATGCTTGATACGTCGAAGGGGAAAAGAGAATACTACCCAGTTGCCAAAGTTGGGAGTGGGCGGCTACGTTCATTGGCGGTGAAAGAACTCGTAGCTGAACTTCGACCAAGATTTGTTCAAACTGCATTTGCCAACGTTCACATTAAGACCAGAAAGAAGCCTGATTTCATGATCGAACCAGCAAAGTCAATAGTTGTCCAAGTTAAAGCCTCGGAAATTATTCCAAGTGATGTCTACGCTTGCAATTATACTTTACGGTTTCCTAGAATTACCAAAATTAGGAAGGACAAGAGCCCAAATGACATCTTGGAGGTTAAAGAGTTTCTCAGAATAAGAGAAGCATGCGGAGGAAAGCTAGCTAAACGAACGGATGGACAAGGTGGAAAATCACAGCATCCATTCTTCAAGAAGAAAAGACAACACTCTGATTTTGAAGACTCTGATGATGGTGGTGATGACGATCAACCACGTGCCAAGATATCTACAAACACCAGCAAGTTTGGCCAAGGGATGGAGGAAGAAGTTGAAGATGAACCTCTGCCTGGCCCTTCGAAAAC
>JAHZMZ010003270.1:0-15733 GCA_027743805.1 Lepidocyrtoides sp. E14 | reverse complement strand
CCTGCGGACTTTGAAACTCGTTCCATTCTGTAGGACTATGTCATGAAATTCCGAAGATTCTCGTTTTAAAACGAAAAATGATAATGCGATAGCTTTAGTAATAAACACCCCCAGTTTACAATATAAAAAAGAAAGCTTACCCGAAAGAGCGACTAATATGAAGCCTACTTCATTACGCACAAATACATTTTCGGCGATTGTTACTCCAACGGTTTCGTTGAGCAATATATTGTAAGACCCAAGCACGGTTGAGGCAAGTTGCGCAGGAATGGCACCGTTTTGACTTAGTTGATCACAAAAATTGTTTAAATCAAGCACAAAAAAACTGAAGCTGTTGAAGGAGATTACGCTGAAGACTAGAATTCATTAGTGAGTACAACAGGTCAAAAAAGATTATCAGCTGGTGGAGCTTCTACAACCGGCAGTACCCCTCCTACCACTAAACCAAAAGAGGCTGAATTTTTTTTTGAAACTTTATCCGATAAATTCAAAGTTTACTCGATTCCACATTTTCATAGGCTTTAGCCGTACAGCTTAAACTCAGTAAGGGTGCCTTGTTTTTGATTATTACTGAGCAAATCAGACTTTATCTCTGACAACTATGAGGGTGTACACTTTCAAAAGACAATTCATCATGTTTTAAAAAGTTGTTTGCGGAGGCTCTTATAATTTGTTACATTCATTATCACGCTCAGAGACCAACTCCAACTCGTTTTAATAGAAAAGGCAAGTTAAGTTTTGGTGTACATGTGTAAATGTGCAAATTCCCAATTCTTATCACGAAATGAGGGAAGTGTTGAAGAGGAGCCTGCTTTGGGAGTCGAACCTAGAAACAGCACAATTTGGGGCCCTGTTTTGGCTCCACACATTATAGTTCTACCTGCAAGATATTTTTTGTTCAGTTGGTGGGTCATGTCTCACGGGGTTTCGAATCATCGTAACTTTTCAAAAGAAACATGTCGGGAAATCACCAATCAAAATTCAAGGTTTGTAATACGTGCGAAAAAATATAGTACAATAGTAAATAAAACCATTATGGATATAAAACTACTTTGGTATTCTTTTAATGTTTTACATGCAGCTCCAGTCCATCCAGAATCCAGACCCATGCTACTGTCCTCGGTTTGACCTACCAACGTGGCTGGAGAAAGCAAAATGTCCATCATCGTATACGCAAATCGATAGTGACTTGGCTCCATTCAATAATGTTGACTTTAATAAAGTGTTGAAAGATTATGTCAAATCAGGCAACAGTTTCCATTCTTGCGGGAGTAAAACCTCAACTGTAAGCCGTAAATAAATATGACGAGTTTGTAATAAATATGTTGTGCCTACTACGCAGTTCCTTTAGCATCTGTTCAACTTGAAGGGACGGACCAACTTGACATCCAAATACCTGATCGACCATTCAATCGTAAAGCAGGGTCTGGTGGGGAGAGGAATGGTGGAAAAGGGATTCCAAAAGGAGTAAGAGATTCTAGAGATATTATTGTGAATAATATATCGACATTAGGGGAAGAAAAAATTCCACTGATGGGCCAGAAATATGGAAACCGCACTCAAAATCAGAGCTCATATGTTTCCCTACACCATGAACCAAATTCTGTAGAAGTTGACCTGATATGAGATTCAACTTACTTTGTAGTAAATAGTGTATGATTACTTAAATTATTGAATATTGATCTTACTTATTCCTTTATTCCAGTACTGTATCATGATGAATATTTTGATTGTTGTACTTCCGAAACTGAATTTAAACGTGCCATTAGTTGTTCTCTATACCTTCTTCCAACAACACGTTGAAATGTCTTACCGATAAAAAAAGTACCTCTCAAAAAATTATACAATGATGCAAATATTTTGACGCTTGAGGCATCATACTCATTGAAAACAAATCTTTGGATATTTAAAGTCATAAAAACTTCAAATATGCAGTATATATTTACGTACCTTAAAAATGTAACGTTTTTGGCGTGTTTGAGGTCTTTCTCATTAAGTTAAGTTTATCAGTATAAGTTAAGGAAAATTCCTGGCTGTACAAACAATGGTAATTTCTTGCCAGACGAGTAAAAATATATTTTAACACAATGAAACTAGTTATTCACCTGTTTACCAACGATTTTGAAAAATTGTAGTCAAATTCAAGTTAACTGCAAGTGTGACTTCATTTAAGGCCTAACTAATTTAGCATGTGACAAAGAGATGTTGTTACTTGTAAAAAATAATATTGCTAAATGTTCCTTTATTTAGCAATGTTAGTAAAAATGTAATTATTTTACACATTATTCAAAATGCCGTTCAATTTTAAACTACTGATTTACAATGATTTGCGTGACAGACTCAATGCAGATCTATTTAATTAGGCTCCTTGTTCTTGAAGAAGATAATCTGATTTTAGATGTATTTACTTACATCACGAATTCAAAGATGATTTGTAACTAATCTTGTAGATTATAATATTGATTATACATATTAGATCACGAGATATCCACTACTATAAATGTATTCGATTTCGTTCTACACAATGGCATCTATAATTGCGTTTGTTATCATTTGTAATGTTGTTAAAAAAATAAACTGCCTCACTGTTGTTGTTATATACAAATTTCTACTGTTTTAAGTAATTTCCTTTTAAGCATAATAATGCACCTTCGAAAGGCTTAAATGAAAATAAATGAATCATAATTATAGCAGCAGCATACAGACGAAATGAAAACTCAACTTATTACATGAATCCACTGGAGAAAATTGGAAGGTTGGTCGTTATAAATCAGGCGCAATGTGAACAGAGGTAAAATATTACACAATATTGCATGGCTTATTGATCACGTTTATTGGACAATGAATGAAATGAACATTTGAAATAGTACAATATTATTAATCATGAAATGTCTAGCGCCGATATTATCATTATTATATGAATCAAATATCTAGTTACAGTAAAAGTATCTAAATATCGCATACAAAAGGCACACAAAAACGCTGCTTACTTACGTATCGGAATTTGGAAATACAAGTAAATAAATGCTACTCATAAGATATTGTCCAAACTGGCAGAGACTGTTCACTGTTAACATTCACCCGAGTGTTGGAAAATCCGATGCGTCATCAATACGTGGCGCTCGTACTGGGCATTGACGATCCTATTGAATAAAAATAAAAATTAAACCAAACATAAAACTCAGATAGTAGATAGTTAAAACAAAATGCAGATGCAGAGACTTACTACACTGCGGTAGCCAAAGCGCGGGCGACCACCTCGTTGACCACCTCGTTGACCACGGGTATTTTCTACGTTATTGGATTGTTCCAAAGTTGCCTCCCGTTCATTGCCATCTCCTCCTCCAACTCGGGCCGAAGGGACAGGCCGGGGAACCCTTCGCTTTCGATATCCAGTCGTAAAACCGACATCAGAGATGAGTTTCATTTTGCCAGAACGTTGAGGATAGTAGACCTGAAACAGTGAAATGTTGTTTTTAATTTTCATATGCACAATAATGTTACTGGTTATATGCACATTACATTTGGCATCAAATATTTTTAATCATAGTCTAATAGTAAACAGTACGTCATCGGTCTCATATTCTTCATCCTCACGATCCAAAACATCATCTTCCTTTTTCTTTAGCACAAGCTTTTCAAACTTTGAGATCACTTCGCCTTCTCCGGGTTTGCGAATATTGAACACAGGCTTCTCGCGAGGTGCCTGAAAGTATATTAGTGATTTTGATTGCAGCTAAAGACATTGTATTACAAAAAATGCTCATCACATCTTGGAAAATAACAAACCTGCATAGCTTTCCATTCTGCAAGGGTTAAAGTCTTTTCCTCGTTCTTTTCGTTTTCAATTTGCTCCGTTGTTGGCTGTGCCTCAGTTTTCTCCGCATCAAATTCAGCACGCTCGTTTGCTTCAGGTCTAAAATTAATGTTATTAAATTAATGGTAATCTTGACAAATATTAAAGTTTATTAACACTGCTGCTGTTCCAAATTTGTAATTGTAAAAATAAATTCAACATACACATCCTTATCATCCTTTCCATTTAATTCGGTCGTAGTCTTTTCTTCATTATTCTCAGCCTCTTTACCCTTGTCTTCTGCGAAACGATTATTCCTATTATTGTAGATCCTTCTGTTAGGCGGACCGTCCCTACTACGCAACCGCCCTCGAGATCCATATCCTTGGCCTTGACGAGATGATATATCCGGAGCAATCTTATTTCCCCCAACACTTCCCCCTTTACCCCTTTTTTCCTCATGTACGGTGACCGGCTGGTTCCAACCTTGCTTGGAAACTTTCTCCGATGAACCACCACCTCGACTAGAGTCACCAGTAGCCATTGTCACCTTCTTACTAGATTTAATTGGTCCTTTCTTGGGATTAAGATCTGTCAGTTTTTTCCCATCATTTGGGGGTTTGGCTTTCGAGATGGCAACCGGAACTTCTCCCTCCATAACGTCGTCATCGTCATCACAGAGAAAGGCGAAGCGGTTTTTCACCCCAACGCCGTATTCTGTCTCCATCATCGCTCAAATATAAACTCACGAGTCAAACAGTACTGGTGAAGGAAGCACCAACCCTCCAAATTTACTCAGAAGAATGTGTTTGATTTAACTCGTACAAAATGGGTGTACTAAACAGATTACTGACTAGACACCATCCTTGCACTTCAACAACTAAAGAGTCTAAGTAGATCCTGAAATATCCAACGGAAAATTTTGACGATGTGTGGGGAATAAGAAACACATCAACGATGATTTGTTGACAATTCACGCTACCCTCCACTATTGCAACATTGCAAGAAACAAAAGCAATACATGCAACGACCAATGTCTGAAATCTGAAATGCTCACAAAATGACTATGCATGAAAGTTTGAAACGTCATGCAAGACTCATTATTTCTGCACTAATGAATACGTTATCGGCTGCAATGCAAGGCAGAACACCGTTCCAAAAGAAAACAAGTCAAATAATATGTCAATGCATTGACTAGTAGGTATTTTCCCTGTCCCATATCATATGAAAATGTAACGTGTTGTGATTACTGATTACAAGAAACTGTAAATGGTAGTCCCAGTACCTACGTAATTTTATACAGAATACAGACAAAATTTAGATTAATGTAAAAATATGCTAATATGCTAAGTTAGGAGTGTCCCATTTCATTTCTGGTACATGAATCGCTGATTGCGACGGTTTTCTCTAGAAGTTGTTTGCTTTATTTTCATTGACCATTTGAAATGTAAATGTAGTAAGTCAGTCACACATAATATGCACGAATTAATGATGCGCACATTGCGAGTACAACAGACTCAGACGACAACTCGCAGTCAAAATTTCGAATAAACCAATTCTAAAAACACGTCTGATTCAGAAGTTTTGAATCGTTTACCCGTATTGTCTTTCCCCATAATATTTTAATGAACTTGACTGCGGGGGTGAAACGGATTTCGAAATTTTTGTTAACTAATATGCAAATCTCCGTTAGGACACCAGTGTTTATTATCATGATAGCTATGCGCGAAAGATAGCCTGTAGTGCTAGACTTAGGACGCCTGTAGCTAACAAATGCCCAGGCTCGGAATTGTAATTCCTTCAAAAATTTGTACAAAAGCGTCGATGTCACCTATACACATACCTATACATGAGGTTTTGATGTTTTCCCAGGAATTATTAATGCAACTTCAGTGTTGATTGATAGATAAATTGCACCTACGGGCCGACTTAACGAATACGGCAAAAAAGTTGATAAGGGTCTCCCGTTATCATCTTTCGCCGTATTGGTAATGCTCCCCGTATGAGTTTCTTATGACTTTGAGTTAATTACTATGAACTATGTAGTAATAATAAATCGCATAACATTATCGTTGTCCATATTATATTTTTACTTACTGTGCAGTCCTTACCCAGAAAACCGAAGAAGGAGCAATTGACTTTAAGGTATTTGTTGTAGTGCCGCCAATCGTTGTGGAGTAATCATGGATTTACACATCAGCGCAGGAGTAGGAATACCACAACATTTTGTTGCTAATACTGGTTCAATATTTCGGTCCTTCACGACCCAATGATAACGTATCTTACACTTTTACACAGGGAGAAATGTGAGAAATGGAGAAACCTCATGTGACCATTGACTTAATTCGACACATGCAGCAGTCATTTTTTGGTAAGTGTACAAAGAGTGCACAGTGCAGACGCTCCCCCATTCTTTTATGTTATTTCCTGCTCTGCTACCAGAGAAGTTACCTAGCACAATAACTATTCTAGATTTTTACGTAGCGTAGTTAAATTAATTTCAACATACAATAATAATGGGGGTGTTTTTTGGTGCAATTTTTTGGTGTTTTATTACGTATGTATGGTATGCATGCAATAGGGTAAGAATCAACAGTTCAACTACTATCTAGTAATCTATATTTTTAGTAAGAAAGATAGTTTATTCAAAACAATTTGTTCTTCACTTATCGTTACATCATCCATATTCGTCACTCACACCATTCAGCACATGTAGCAAATTGCTATTAAAGGCCAACAAACCACGCCTAATAGAGAACGGACTAATTACTGTTATTACATAACTCTAGTAGATAACTCATTAAAAAATTCAATGAGAGTTTTTTGAATCTCGTTATTACAAAAATATCATGATATTATATCCCTACTTATAAATACATTTTTGCAAATTATGTACTAATTTTACCAGAACCCCCAATATTGTATTGTTTGTATGCACGAATTGACCTCGTTTCAATGTGTATAATGTAGACTGTACTGTAACTGCCATAACCATATTGCATTATGTGCATACATAAAGAGTTAGTCGAATCTGCGGTGACTTCTTGTTGAGAATTGTCTGTTTCTGGGTAGAAATGGTACACCATTGTTAACCCACATTGTGTCCGCTGCTGATAGGCTGAGTAAGTTGGAGACAGGGTTATTGTTTTTCTGAGGTGAAAAAGCAGGTCCAAACTGAGAAATTCCTCGTATAGACCTCCAACTGGGATCGGGGATTTCATCCAATCTTCGAAAGTTGTGACGGTAGTGTCCCGGATCTCGGTCACTGTCTCTAACTTGACCGTCTACACTCAGTAATCTCTCAAAATGGTCTCTGTGTAGAGGGCTCTTAAACCTGTAACCACCAACTGGGTCGTTATACTGCCGTTTCATGTTCTGCATTGGGGCTTCATATGGATAAGGGTGATTGGGAGTTTCCATTGTCATCAAATCGATTAAGGATTCATTTTTTAAATCATGAGCATGCACAACATGCTCCCGCCCAAGTGATACTACTTGCACTGGACGAATCAAAAGGTACCTTCCAGTTTGGTCAAGGTATCTACGATCTGGAACAATTGGAGGTGACAACGTTGTAGTAGTTGTTGGGGGAGTAGTTAGAGGAGGTATTGGGGTTCTCTGACTTGTTTGAATCTGTTGTGTAGGGAATATTCCCGGACTATGTCTATTCACCAATTTTTGAATGAAATTAAATAGTGCCTCATGTGACGGATTATCATCAATCATATTGGGATTGTCTTCCTTTGGAATGTCACCAATAATAATGTACATGACATCATTATTGCTTTTTGGTGATGATGGGGGATCAATATTATTTGGAGAGTCTATTGAGTCATCTGTGTTGGCGTTTCCAAGATTGACAATAGTAGGCAATTCTTGCTCGATTGGCAGGGCTTCCATAGATTCTAAGCCTTTGGCTTTATTCCAGATTGCATAACTATTGGTCGGTGGGGCCTCCGTAAATTCTGGCATTGAAGTTGTCTCAGGTAATGTGGTCGTTGAACTTGTCGTTGTCGTCGATGATTTTTCTGTAGTAGCATCCGTACCTCGCTCCAATTTCTTCTTGCGACGAATTTTCCTTTTCGGTTTTTCTGTCGCACTGTCAGAAATCTCATCAGAGTTTTCTCTCTCTACGGTCTTTGTTTTTCTTCCACTTTTTCTCCTGCGCTGACTTCTTTTAGGATAACTGCCGCCAATTTCCACGTTTATAACGGTACTTGGCTCTTCTACGACAGGCTTGGTAAGAGGAGCCAGTTGTTTTTTTCTGAACGATCCTTTGGGGTTACTCCCACTCGGTTCTAAGGAATAGTTGTAATCCTCACTAGAAAAGCTATCCTGTGCTACTGACCTGGATGTTTTAGTATCTTCCAAACTTTCGTCGCTGGAGTCATCAGACTCATTACTGTCCTTTTCTTTACGGTTTATCTTTGCTTTTTCTTTCGATTTCTGATCTCCTTCAACGCTTTCAGAGGACGACATGATCTTCTCAGATATCTTCTCTCGTAAACGCCTGGGTCTGGTATCTTCTCCCGAACTGAATTCAGTGGAAAAGTTTTCTGACTTTGTGGGTATACTCACGCGTTTAACTGAGGTCTTTACGGCCGTTTTGTTAAGATTAGCGTTGCCGTTATCTTTTACTTTGCTATCATTTTTGGTATTAACTACACTTTTATTACGAGCTTTGTCATCATCATCGTCGTCATCATCATAATAATCATCATCGTAGTCGTCGTCGTCGTCATCATAATCGTCCTCGTAATCATCTTCCTCTGAACTCTCTTTACTCTTCTTTGATGTCATTTTTGGCTTCTTTTGAGGGACTCTTGCAACAAGGTCATTTGATTTTTTCCCCAAAGTGCTGTGTTGTTTCGTGGTAGAATGTTCTGTAGATTCGGATGCGGAAATTGAATCGTCTTCAGAGCTTTCGGAAGAGGAAGACCCGCTCGTCTCTCCACTTTCTCTTTTCTGAATCGAGGATGAACCTTGTTTTGTTGTTTGTAATTCTTTCGACGCAGAGGTTTTGCTGGTGACATCTTCAGATGAGGTTTGTTGCTCGGACGAGCTTGTACTCATGCTTTCATTTTCTTCAATCGAACTACTAGGAAATTCATTTTCCTTGTCCTGTTGCTGCACACTTTGAAGATCAGCATCTTCCAAACTTTGCTGACGCTTTGCAGTCTTTTTGGGGCTATTTGAGATGTCTACATTTTTTTCTTTCTGCTGCTTTGATGATTCTAACGACATGTCAATTGCTTTTTTTGAGTTTACCTGCATCTCTTCTTCTTGAGTCTCATTGTTCTTGGTTCCTTCCACACCAACTACATCCTTGAATACCTGCTTTACAACGTACCGAAACCCGTTCCTTTTTTCTAGTTCCTCACGATTTACTCGTTCTGTTGACGGTAATTGTGTTACTTCATTGGGGGGCACTGTAGGAATTAATAGTTTTCGCCCTCTGTCAAACAAGTCAAGTTGTTCAATTTCCTCTTCCGTACTTGGACTTTCAGTTACGTTCATCACGGTTCCATTTTTGAAAACACGTTCCACACGTCCTTCTATTCGAATACTGTGCTCTGGAAAGTCAGCCTCAAATTGTTCCATGCTGGGAGCCATGCTTGGTTCTGGAGTTGGAGGTGCAAATGGTCGACGATGTCTCAATAATTTGACAACACGGTACCGACGAAATTCAATGTTCTTGGGATCTCTGTAAGTGTTTTCAACTACTGGCTTGATTGGTTCTTTACTACTGAGCGTCCCCCCTACAACTGGTATCCTGGGACTAACACTCAATACGTCTGTTGTCGAAACTTGGTACGGAATCGCCGTGGGTGAGGCATAAAGTTTGATTGGACTGTCTACTGGATATGAACGAGGTTTTATACTCACATTTGGCTTATTCCTAAATGAAAAATAGTCCTGTGGCTTTGGTGCTCTGGCTGGCCTTGAAAGTGTAGAAATTACTCGTTTACTTTCCGAAGAATCCTCATCACAGCAGTTGCCTGCTTTGAGCCAATGATCCAAATAATGTGCAATTTTCAGCTGCGCTTGTCGTACTTGTGAGGGGTGGGATGGAGTATTTCTGAAATCTTCAACATCTCTTCCATGGGATCCTCCTATGAGTTGGTATTTTAATATGAATGTTGTGTTAAAACATGATAATATTTTGCATGGTTCAATGTATTATTTTTATGAGTTGAATACCTTACCTTCAATTAAAATAGCCCTATTACATTTCCCCGCTTCTTGTGCGGTAGTGATCCCAAAAGTATGCCATGGGTCCTTATCGCCGTTGACAAATATCCCACACTTTGTGTTCAAACCCTTCCCTTTTAAATCTGTGTTGGCCTTCAGTACCTTCAGTCTCATTTCAGTTTCCGTCAATCTGTAATATCATGCAAAAATTTACCATTTTCAGCAATATCAGCCACCATTTCCACACAAATTCCAGACATGGAATAGTTTGGTGTAAATACCCAAAAAGACTTTGGCATATTTCCGAGTGAAGAAACGGAGTCAAGTAGTTCCCAAATGGTTGAGAAATATTAGCTGATGCCACTGTCCAACCGAGCTCATTGCACAACTGCCATTGCAATTGTCTATACCCTTCCTCAGCTGCAGATGAATCCCATCCCTTCTCTTTCAGAAAGTCAACTGTTGTTTGGAACCGGAACTCTGCACAGGGCACACCGCGATGCTTATTAATTTCTTTAACCCTTTCTCCAATTTTATCAAGTGCATTTTTCCCGTCACTGTCAACCGTTACATGTTTACAGAAACGGTCCAAGTTTGTATCGGGGAAGGAGTCTGGACTTGGATCATGGTACATAACAACACCATTGATGGTACTAAAAAGCTCTGCAAAAACTCCAGTGGCATCCAATGGTCTGGTTCGGTCCAGCTCTGAGCAGAAGCTATTTTACAACAAAAGTTTACTGTTGCTTTATATTAATTTCTAATAAAAATATTTGTACTTTATTGATAACTACAACCAACGCCAAAATCACTGCATGAACTTACTCAAATTTGTCTTTGACATCAGCTAGAGTGTAATTTTGACAGTCTTCTTCATTAAATATTTTTGTCAAGCATGAAAAACCTTCTGCCACAGTATCGTAACATTTCGGGCTTGTTTCATTAAGAATAAATCCTACGTTTTCCAGAAACTCTGAAAACAGTTTATCCCACAAATTCACCCAAATAACATATATTGAACAAACGTATGCAAAAATATGCCAAACAACATATTATTACGTGTTTGTTATAATGATAGTGTAGTTTACCAGGTATTTCATATCTGAGTTCAAGTGGTGCAGATGACGCAACAAATGCATCAATAAGTTCCGGATGTTTTTGGGAAAACCAAGCTGCTAAACTTCCCAAATATGAGGCACCAAAGAGTACCCATTTACTATTCTATTTGTTATTACAAAAATACAATATGCAACAGTTATGCTGACAAGGTATTTAGAACTACAAATCAATTTGGGTCGCAGAGTACCCCAAGTAATGCTCTTGTTTGAACCCACTGCAACTGTCAATGGCTTACCCTGAATTCGTCACGAGCCCTCCATGACCTTAAAAAAGCTGCTATGTCTTCAATTGTTTGAGGAATGGTCAAGAAATGCAAGTTTTCCGTTGAGAGGTCCCTTAAATTGAAGCACAAAATTAAGAGAAATAGTTTATTCATGAAAATGCTCTTGTAAAAATGTACTTACGAAGTTGGATGTGACTTCCCATAAAATCTGTGCTCCAGTCCAATAACGAATGCGCCTTGCTCTTCCGCATATTCTGCGATTGCACCGTTCTCAATGTCAGTCAGAGATAATTCCGGGCCAGGCCCACTTAGGAAAAGGAAAATAGGTCCACCTAGCCGATAAAATCTGTAACTGGTTACGTACCTCTGAACAAGGAGAATGAGATCACAGTTTCAATTGCATAAAACATTCATTCTATTGTATGATTCTTTCCTTCAGAAATGAATTTTCAAAAACTTTAAAATTGCGGAATGTGTTTTACCTGTGGCCAATGTTGTACGTTTGCCGAGTCATAATGGTCTAATTTCTGCTTAAACCATTGATCAGTAGAAAACGGATCAAACTGCCAGTCGAGCCTAGGAATATTTTGACAATAGGCTGTATAAAAAGTAGTAACAACAAGACAAACGATGGCACTTGATTTTAAATGTCCCATCTTTAAATTACTAAATACTAAGCTGGACCCGCACACATATTTTGAATCACAAAATAATAAAGGCTATAAATGCAATAAAATAAATCTTCTTTGTCAAGCAGATATATCGCCCAATCAGTGCCTGAGTTTTACTTTCGATATCCAACTGCGATCAGTTTACAAACCAACTTCGTTATGAATATGTTCTTGGCAGGCATAATCATGAAATACATTATTGCTAAAGGGGATTCTCCAAACAAGGATGTACATTAACTCATTTTTATCGTAGTTTTAATCAATCTTTGTTTGCAAAAAAGCCGAGTAATATAAAATGATGAGTCAAAGTTTTTAATGAACAATCCTAAGTACATACAATAATACTTACTTTTATTACCTTTACGGAACTCTGCTGCCAGAAATTGCATAAAACATGTTTAGTAATGGATATATTCAACTCTCGTGATAGCACAAAAGAACAGCAAAGGAAACTGGAACGTAAACAGTTTCGTGTTTATTCTATTTCAACACGGTGCGATGATGCGCTAGAAAGTTTTTTTTGAATAGCTACATCGATAGACAAGGTCACACGTTCGTACTACAACAAATATCGCTATAAGCCGAACACACTCTCATTCATTATTTTTCTATTTTTCTGAAATGCAAATAAAAACAAGTGTGGTAGTAAAATAATTTCCAAAAATCGATCAAGTAACGAAGATGAAATTACTCATGTGAATTTTTCTAAATACGCATAGGTATTAGGTATATGAGCATCGTAAATAGTGGTACCGTTGCCCATTATGAACTTAATATGCAATCTGTACCTGTACCTAGTGTACCTACTCCAGATGAAAACATTCCCGTTTTTAGGTACATAAAAATTTAGCGATGAAAAAACGTACAATTATCAGCTAAATCTGTGTTATGGCAAGTTGTTGAACACTTTTATCATGGACCATTGACGATAATTAATGGTGATGAATCGCGCATACAGAAGGCAAAATACATTCGTGTTGCATTGCATAGCATCCCTTAACGTAATACTTTCTATAATCTTAGGTCTTATTTATATAAGAATTCTTTGTTTCTGCATTCCTTCCATACTGTATTATTAATTCGTATTGTTATTGTTTATTTTACAACGGTGAGTCTACATAGTTTGCTTAATCGTTGAAAACTATTACATATTTTGTATAGAGCATTAATTTTATATTTTAGGTAAAAGCCCACATACACTCTTTGTTCTCAAAAAATTCTGATTCATATGCATTTACATTATTGAATTAGAACTAATTACTGATACACAAAATTTCATGCCATGTCTTTAAAAATAGAAAAAATAAGCTGTGTGTAACCTTTACCCATCATGTATTTACATACGTCACGCCATTTCACTACAGTATAACAATAGCGAAAAGCAATAAACTCCAATGAAGATAGACAAAAAATCGTTACAAAGAGTTCCCACGAATACTTTTAACGATCAAGTAAGCTTCATTGCTTGAGATAATAGTGACATAATGTATGCGCATATATTTTATTCCTGTTAGAAGGAACGCATTGTTTATGTTTCTGGCCAAATAGGTTGCGCCGTAGAGGTAAACAATTGTTTGTAATTTAACACATAATGCCTCTAAATTATCTACATGTACACAAGTACATAGCTCTTGAAATCGGAACACAGTTTAGCAAAGCAATTTTGCTAAACTAACACATGCAAACTAATGTAATATAACATGCATAATAAGTACAATAATGGTAAATTATTTTTTATTTGTGATGTTAAATACACAAGCAAAGTTCCTGGATGGGTTTAGACTAATTTGTTTTACCTTACAATAAATTGCAATGAATGAACGTCTTGTACATGTACGTAATCGAAATGAATTAACTCCATTGCTTCTTCCTTGATTAGCAGTTGAGAACAGCATCTGCTATATTTAGTTAAAATGGTTAAATTAAAATACTGACATCCGTAAGTGTTCAAAAAGATGGATGTGGTAATGAAAATTTGGTTGTTCTTCTCTTGGAACCAAAAAATGAATTAAAAATAATTAACAGAAAAAATATTATGTTGCATGAAGATATTTTGGGATGAAACAGTTATTTACAGTTTTGTCAGTCATTGACGAAATTCTTCCTTGTTTATAGTCCGTACTTTAAAGCCATTATCACTCACGAGAATTTCATGCTCGTTTGTTTTGAGATCTAATTGGTAGCAATGAATATTCACGGAATGACTTATACTTAGTCAAGAAATTGTAGCTCAAGCAAGCATGAAATTTGAAGATGATGCCGGATCATCGCAGATGAAGAAAGTTATCTTCGTTTACTTTTTATTTGCTACTAATGTGGAACCCTACTGCATACCAAGATGCACTGTGATTAAAAATTGAAAGTAAAGAATTTATATTTAATGTTGAGTTTATATAAGTAAATCAAACAAAAAAATCTTCAATCTTTCCTTGAACAGTTCATATGGTCGGTCAATTAACTGTTTATTGCCAAAAGTCGGCTCACCACTATTACATATTGCATATGCATTTTTTTGCCATTTTCATTCCAGAGGAAAAATTATCAAATGCGTACATTAAGTATAAGTATTTTATCGAAAATGCCAGTGTTAATCATTCAATGTTTAATTTTAATTTTTAATTTTGATGACCATGGTCCAGATTTGCCACCCTTGTTTCGTCCTTTTTCACGACTCTTCTCATACCCACTACCTCCATACACAAAGTTTAAATCTTGCTCAGACATCTTCAAAGGACGTTGGATGCGAGGTTTTACAGTTGTCTTCTCTTCACGTTCCCAGTAGCCTGTAAATGAAACGTTTAAAAAAGTATAAGGAGTAGTACTAACTTTATGATTACCACAGTCATCATTGTGTCCAAAATAACTAGGACTTGGGGTAGTTTTTGGCTTCTTCTTTCCGGATCGTTTAATCTTCTTACGATATTTCGTCATCACCACATGCATTTCCCTTCTACGCCGTGTATGACTGGATACTACTGGAACGAGGTCACCAATTTCATCATGCACAGATGCATTGAATGCATGCAGGTTCTTTGTACTTCCATTCATTTCATTCCCCTTTGAGGCGTCCGCAGTAATGTCTCTACTGATGTTCCTTTTCCTTTCCACTAAATTGCGGTTCAAATATGGAAAAATCATGGGTTTTAAATTAATTGTCGAGCTTCGCCGTTTCCGTAATGCAGACGAACTCTTCAAAATTTTATTGTGTTGGTCGATAATCATTGAACGAAATGCTGGCACTGAATCCAACTTGATAATTTCGGAAATATTTGATAAAGGTAGAGTTGAATTGCGAATATTTGGACGCACGACGATTGCCACCGTTGATTGATTTCCTGAGAATACAGGATAGCAGATCAATTTACATACTACTTTACACTGGAAAATCAAACCACCTAGGTATATATTTAGCATCAAATTTGGATGACTCATTATATAATCTACATTAGAAGACCGATAGTCTCATTGTTAATTTGATAAAAGATGCGAGATGTAAAATAATTTCAAAACCAAGGACATGCTGATTCAATCAAGCTCCAGAAAACACGATTCTGATTGCAGATTGATGTAGATACGCATGTTGTTGATCTTGAGTAACAATTTATTACGACATTTTTACAGCATCTTATTCTAATTGTTCTGTTCAAGCACTACGAATAAGCAACTCACGGTTTATCATGGGAATTAAATGGTCAAATTTCTCACTCCAACTTCTCTTCTTGATTATATTCT